>JAKVIS010003043.1:0-19184 GCA_033119425.1 Bufotes viridis | reverse complement strand
CCACTTTTTACAAGCTTTAAGGATGTGACAGGGAAAACATAAGCCAGGGTATCCAGCCACAGACAGCTGTTTCAGGGTGTTGCCCCTCATCAGTGTGGAGTAGGATTCCTGCTAACCGGGAGCAACGCCTCGGAGACTACTCAAACACAACAATAGCTGACCTCAGGAGACCAGCAACAAAAAACACCGCTGAGCCTCACTTAAGAGTTCCCAACACAGCAACCGGTGTGCAAAGTTGCCTGGGAAACAGGAATATGCAAACAAATGTGGAGCCCCAGTTGGTGGGTCTCACAAACACAATGAAAGCTCAGATATCCCCAAAGGAAGGAAAACTAAGCTAAAGGGGTGTCTCCATTACAGAGATCACCAAATCCACTCATTAAGTGGCCCCTATGTCAAGATCCCACTTCTTTTTTTTTACAAGCTTTTAAGGATGTGACAGGGAAAACCTAAGCCAGGATATCCAGCCACAGACAGCTGTTTTCAGGGTGTTGCCCCTCATCAGTGTGGAGTAGGATTCTGGCTAACCGGGAGCAATGCCTAGAGACTACTTCAATGCACAACAATAGCTGACCTCAGGGAGACCAGCTACAAAAACACCACGGAGCCTCACTTAAGAGTCTCAACACAGCAACCGAAGTGCAAAGTTCCCTGGGAAACAGGAATATGCAAACAAATGTGGAGCCCCAGTTATGGGTCTACAACACAATGAAAGCCAGATATCCCTCAAAGGAAGGAAAACCTAGCTAAAGGGGTGTCTCCCATTACAGAGATCACCAAATCCACTCATATTAAGTGGCCTCCTATGTCAAGATCCCACTTTTTACAAGCTTTAAGGATGTGACAGGAAAACCTAAGCTAGGTATCCATCCACAGACAGCTGTTTCAGGGTGTTGCCCCTCATCAGTGTGGAGTAGGATTCTGGCTAACCGGGAGCAATGCCTCGGAGACTACTCAAACACAACAATAGCTGATCTCAGGGAGACCAGCTACAAACACCGCTGGAGCCTCACTTAAGAGTCTCAACACAGCAACCGAAGTGCAAAGTTCCCTGGGAAACAGGAATATGCAAAACAAAATGTGGAGCCCCAGTTATGGGTCTACAACACAATGAAAGCCAGATATCCCTCAAAGGAAGGAAAACTAGGCAAAGGGGTGTCTCCATTACAGAGATCACCAAATCCACCATATTAAGTGGCCCCTATGTCAAGATCCCACTTTTTTACAAGCTTTAAGGATGTGACAGGGAAAACCTAAGCTAGGTATCCATCCACAGACAGCTGTTTCAGGGTGTTGCCCTCATCAGTGTGGAGTAGGATTCTGGCTAACCGGGAGCAATGCCTCGGAGACTACTCAAACACAACAATAGCTGACCTCAGGGAGACCAGCTACAAAACACCGCGGAGCCTCACTTAAGAGTCTCAACACAGCAATCCGAAGTGCAAAGTTCCCTGGGAAACAGGAATATGCAAAACAAATGTGGAGCCCCAGTTATGGGTCTACAACACAATGAAAGCCAGATATCCCTCAAAGGAAGGAAAACTAGCAAAGGGGTGTCTCCATTACAGAGATCACCAAATCCACCATATTAAGTGGCCCCTATGTCAAGATCCCACTTTTTTACAAGCTTTAAGGATGTGACAGGGAAAACCTAAGCTAGGTATCCATCCACAGACAGCTGTTTCAGGGTGTTGCCCCTCATCAGTGTGGAGTAGGATTCTGGCTAACCGGGAGCAATGCCTCGAGACTACTCAAACACAACAATAGCTGACCTCAGGGAGACCAGCTACAAAACACCGCGGAGCCTCACTTAAGAGTCTCAACACAGCAATCCGAAGTGCAAAGTTCCCTGGGAAACAGGAATATGCTAAACAAATGTGGAGCCCCAGTTATGGGTCTACAACACAATGAAAGCCAGATATCCCTCAAAGGAAGGAAAACCAAGCAAAGGAGTGTCTCCATTACAGAGATCACCAAATCCACCATATTAAGTGGCCCCTATGTCAAGATCCCACTTTTTACAAGCTTTAAGGATGTGACAGGGAAAACCTAAGCTAGGTATCCATCCACAGACAGCTGTTTCAGGGTGTTGCCCTCATCAGTGTGGAGTAGGATTCTGGCTAACCGGGAGCAATGCCTCGGAGACTACTCAAACACAACAATAGCTGACCTCAGGGAGACCAGCTACAAAACACCGCGGAGCCTCACTTAAGAGTCTCAACACAGCAATCCGAAGTGCAAAGTTCCCTGGGAAACAGGAATATGCAAAACAAATGTGGAGCCCCAGTTATGGGTCTACAACACAATGAAAGCCAGATATCCCTCAAAGGAAGGAAAACTAGCAAAGGGGTGTCTCCATTACAGAGATCACCAAATCCACCATATTAAGTGGCCCCTATGTCAAGATCCCACTTTTTACAAGCTTTAAGGATGTGACAGGGAAAACCTAAGCTAGGTATCCATCCACAGACAGCTGTTTCAGGGTGTTGCCCTCATCAGTGTGGAGTAGGATTCTGGCTAACCGGGAGCAATGCCTCGGAGACTACTCAAACACAACAATAGCTGACCTCAGGGAGACCAGCTACAAAACACCGCGGAGCCTCACTTAAGAGTCTCAACACAGCAATCCGAAGTGCAAAGTTCCCTGGGAAACAGGAATATGCAAAACAAATGTGGAGCCCCAGTTATGGGTCTACAACACAATGAAAGCCAGATATCCTCAAAGGAAGGAAAACTAAGCAAAGGGGTGTCTCCATTACAGAGATCACCAAATCCACCATATTAAGTGGCCCCTATGTCAAGATCCCACTTTTTACAAGCTTTAAGGATGTGACAGGGAAAACCTAAGCTAGGTATCCATCCACAGACAGCTGTTTCAGGGTGTTGCCCCTCATCAGTGTGGAGTAGGATTCTGGCTAACCGGGAGCAATGCCTCGGAGACTACTCAAACACAACAATAGCTGACCTCAGGGAGACCAGCTACAAAACACCGCGGAGCCTCACTTAAGAGTCTCAACACAGCAATCCGAAGTGCAAAGTTCCTGGGAAACAGGAATATGCAAAACAAATGTGGAGCCCCAGTTATGGGTCTACAACACAATGAAAGCCAGATATCCTCAAAGGAAGGAAAACTAAGCAAAGGGGTGTCTCCATTACAGAGATCACCAAATCCACCATATTAAGTGGCCCCTATGTCAAGATCCCACTTTTTACAAGCTTTAAGGATGTGACAGGGAAAACCTAAGCTAGGTATCCATCCACAGACAGCTGTTTCAGGGTGTTGCCCCTCATCAGTGTGGAGTAGGATTCTGGCTAACCGGGAGCAATGCCTCGGAGACTACTCAAACACAACAATAGCTGACCTCAGGGAGACCAGCTACAAAAACACCGCGGAGCCTCACTTAAGAGTCTCAACACAGCAATCCGAAGTGCAAAGTTCCCTGGGAAACAGGAATATGCAAACAAATGTGGAGCCCCAGTTATGGGTCTACAACACAATGAAAGCCAGATATCCTCAAAGGAAGGAAAACTAGCAAAGGGGTGTCTCCATTACAGAGATCACCAAATCCACCATATTAAGTGGCCCCTATGTCAAGATCCCACTTTTTTACAAGCTTTAAGGATGTGACAGGGAAAACCTAAGCTAGGTATCCATCCACAGACAGCTGTTTCAGGGTGTTGCCCCTCATCAGTGTGGAGTAGGATTCTGGCTAACCGGGAGCAATGCCTCGGAGACTACTCAAACACAACAATAGCTGACCTCAGGGAGACCAGCTACAAAAACACCGCGGAGCCTCACTTAAGAGTCTCAACACAGCAATCCGAAGTGCAAAGTTCCCTGGGAAACAGGAATATGCAAAACAAAATG
The DNA here is from genome assembly GCA_033119425.1 of Bufotes viridis. NCBI lineage: Eukaryota > Metazoa > Chordata > Amphibia > Anura > Bufonidae > Bufotes > Bufotes viridis. Next base: position 15,316 of record JAKVIS010003043.1, on the reverse strand, counting down.
TGGAGCCCCAGTTATGGGTCTACAACACAATGAAAGCCAGATATCCTCAAAGGAAGGAAAACTAGCAAAGGGGTGTCTCCATTACAGAGATCACCAAATCCACCATATTAAGTGGCCCCTATGTCAAGATCCCACTTTTTTACAAGCTTTAAGGATGTGACAGGGAAAACCTAAGCTAGGTATCCATCCACAGACAGCTGTTTCAGGGTGTTGCCCTCATCAGTGTGGAGTAGGATTCTGGCTAACCGGGAGCAATGCCTCGGAGACTACTCAAACACAACAATAGCTGACCTCAGGGAGACCAGCTACAAAACACCGCGGAGCCTCACTTAAGAGTCTCAACACAGCAATCCGAAGTGCAAAGTTCCCTGGGAAACAGGAATATGCAAAACAAATGTGGAGCCCCAGTTATGGGTCTACAACACAATGAAAGCCAGATATCCCTCAAAGGAAGGAAAACCAAGCAAAGGGGTGTCTCCATTACAGAGATCACCAAATCCACTCATATTAAGTGGCCCCTATGTCAAGATCCCACTTTTTACAAGCTTTAAGGATGTGACAGGGAAAACCTAAGCTAGGTATCCATCCACAGACAGCTGTTTCAGGGTGTTGCCCCTCATCAGTGTGGAGTAGGATTCTGGCTAACCGGGAGCAATGCCTCGGAGACTACTCAAACACAACAATAGCTGACCTCAGGGAGACCAGCTACAAAACACCGCGGAGCCTCACTTAAGAGTCTCAACACAGCAATCCGAAGTGCAAAGTTCCCTGGGAAACAGGAATATGCAAAACAAATGTGGAGCCCCAGTTATGGGTCTACAACACAATGAAAGCCAGATATCCCTCAAAGGAAGGAAAACTAAGCAAAGGGGTGTCTCCATTACAGAGATCACCAAATCCACCATATTAAGTGGCCCCTATGTCAAGATCCCACTTTTTTACAAGCTTTAAGGATGTGACAGGGAAAACCTAAGCTAGGTATCCATCCACAGACAGCTGTTTCAGGGTGTTGCCCTCATCAGTGTGGAGTAGGATTCTGGCTAACCGGGAGCAATGCCTCGGAGACTACTCAAACACAACAATAGCTGACCTCAGGGAGACCAGCTACAAAACACCGCGGAGCCTCACTTAAGAGTCTCAACACAGCAATCCGAAGTGCAAAGTTCCCTGGGAAACAGGAATATGCAAAACAAATGTGGAGCCCCAGTTATGGGTCTACAACACAATGAAAGCCAGATATCCCTCAAAGGAAGGAAAACTAGCAAAGGGGTGTCTCCATTACAGAGATCACCAAATCCACCATATTAAGTGGCCCCTATGTCAAGATCCCACTTTTTTACAAGCTTTAAGGATGTGACAGGGAAAACCTAAGCTAGGTATCCATCCACAGACAGCTGTTTCAGGGTGTTGCCCCTCATCAGTGTGGAGTAGGATTCTGGCTAACCGGGAGCAATGCCTCGGAGACTACTCAAACACAACAATAGCTGACCTCAGGGAGACCAGCTACAAAACACCGCGGAGCCTCACTTAAGAGTCTCAACACAGCAATCCGAAGTGCAAAGTTCCCTGGGAAACAGGAATATGCAAACAAATGTGGAGCCCCAGTTATGGGTCTACAACACAATGAAAGCCAGATATCCCTCAAAGGAAGGAAAACTAGCAAAGGGGTGTCTCCATTACAGAGATCACCAAATCCACCATATTAAGTGGCCCCTATGTCAAGATCCCACTTTTTTACAAGCTTTAAGGATGTGACAGGGAAAACCTAAGCTAGGTATCCATCCACAGACAGCTGTTTCAGGGTGTTGCCCCTCATCAGTGTGGAGTAGGATTCTGGCTAACCGGGAGCAATGCCTCGGAGACTACTCAAACACAACAATAGCTGACCTCAGGGAGACCAGCTACAAAACACCGCGGAGCCTCACTTAAGAGTCTCAACACAGCAATCCGAAGTGCAAAGTTCCCTGGGAAACAGGAATATGCAAAACAAATGTGGAGCCCCAGTTATGGGTCTACAACACAATGAAAGCCAGATATCCTCAAAGGAAGGAAAACTAAGCAAAGGGGTGTCTCCATTACAGAGATCACCAAATCCACCATATTAAGTGGCCCCTATGTCAAGATCCCACTTTTTTACAAGCTTTAAGGATGTGACAGGGAAAACCTAAGCTAGGTATCCATCCACAGACAGCTGTTTCAGGGTGTTGCCCTCATCAGTGTGGAGTAGGATTCTGGCTAACCGGGAGCAATGCCTCGGAGACTACTCAAACACAACAATAGCTGACCTCAGGGAGACCAGCTACAAAAACACCGCGGAGCCTCACTTAAGAGTCTCAACACAGCAATCCGAAGTGCAAAGTTCCCTGGGAAACAGGAATATGCAAAACAAATGTGGAGCCCCAGTTATGGGTCTACAACACAATGAAAGCCAGATATCCCTCAAAGGAAGGAAAACTAAGCAAAGGGGTGTCTCCATTACAGAGATCACCAAATCCACCATATTAAGTGGCCCCTATGTCAAGATCCCACTTTTTACAAGCTTTAAGGATGTGACAGGGAAAACCTAAGCTAGGTATCCATCCACAGACAGCTGTTTCAGGGTGTTGCCCTCATCAGTGTGGGAGTAGGATTCTGGCTAACCGGGAGCAATGCCTCGGAGACTACTCAAACACAACAATAGCTGACCTCAGGGAGACCAGCTACAAAAACACCGCGGAGCCTCACTTAAGAGTCTCAACACAGCAATCCGAAGTGCAAAGTTCCCTGGGAAACAGGAATATGCAAAACAAATGTGGAGCCCCAGTTATGGGTCTACAACACAATGAAAGCCAGATATCCCTCAAAGGAAGGAAAACTAAGCAAAGGGGTGTCTCCATTACAGAGATCACCAAATCCACCATATTAAGTGGCCCCTATGTCAAGATCCCACTTTTTTACAAGCTTTAAGGATGTGACAGGGAAAACCTAAGCTAGGTATCCATCCACAGACAGCTGTTTCAGGGTGTTGCCCTCATCAGTGTGGAGTAGGATTCTGGCTAACCGGGAGCAATGCCTCGGAGACTACTCAAACACAACAATAGCTGACCTCAGGGAGACCAGCTACAAAAACACCGCGGAGCCTCACTTAAGAGTCTCAACACAGCAATCCGAAGTGCAAAGTTCCCTGGGAAACAGGAATATGCAAAACAAATGTGGAGCCCCAGTTATGGGTCTACAACACAATGAAAGCCAGATATCCCTCAAAGGAAGGAAAACTAAGCAAAGGGGTGTCTCCATTACAGAGATCACCAAATCCACCATATTAAGTGGCCCCTATGTCAAGATCCCACTTTTTTACAAGCTTTAAGGATGTGACAGGGAAAACCTAAGCTAGGTATCCATCCACAGACAGCTGTTTCAGGGTGTTGCCCTCATCAGTGTGGAGTAGGATTCTGGCTAACCGGGAGCAATGCCTCGGAGACTACTCAAACACAACAATAGCTGACCTCAGGGAGACCAGCTACAAAACACCGCGGAGCCTCACTTAAGAGTCTCAACACAGCAATCCGAAGTGCAAAGTTCCCTGGGAAACAGGAATATGCAAAACAAATGTGGAGCCCCAGTTATGGGTCTACAACACAATGAAAGCCAGATATCCCTCAAAGGAAGGAAAACTAAGCAAAGGGGTGTCTCCATTACAGAGATCACCAAATCCACCATATTAAGTGGCCCCTATGTCAAGATCCCACTTTTTTACAAGCTTTAAGGATGTGACAGGGAAAACCTAAGCTAGGTATCCATCCACAGACAGCTGTTTCAGGGTGTTGCCCTCATCAGTGTGGGAGTAGGATTCTGGCTAACCGGGAGCAATGCCTCGGAGACTACTCAAACACAACAATAGCTGACCTCAGGGAGACCAGCTACAAAACACCGCGGAGCCTCACTTAAGAGTCTCAACACAGCAATCCGAAGTGCAAAGTTCCCTGGGAAACAGGAATATGCAAACAAATGTGGAGCCCCAGTTATGGGTCTACAACACAATGAAAGCCAGATATCCCTCAAAGGAAGGAAAACTAAGCAAAGGGGTGTCTCCATTACAGAGATCACCAAATCCACCATATTAAGTGGCCCCTATGTCAAGATCCCACTTTTTTACAAGCTTTAAGGATGTGACAGGGAAAACCTAAGCTAGGTATCCATCCACAGACAGCTGTTTCAGGGTGTTGCCCTCATCAGTGTGGAGTAGGATTCTGGCTAACCGGGAGCAATGCCTCGGAGACTACTCAAACACAACAATAGCTGACCTCAGGGAGACCAGCTACAAAACACCGCGGAGCCTCACTTAAGAGTCTCAACACAGCAATCCGAAGTGCAAAGTTCCCTGGGAAACAGGAATATGCAAAACAAATGTGGAGCCCCAGTTATGGGTCTACAACACAATGAAAGCCAGATATCCCTCAAAGGAAGGAAAACTAGCAAAGGGGTGTCTCCATTACAGAGATCACCAAATCCACCATATTAAGTGGCCCCTATGTCAAGATCCCACTTTTTACAAGCTTTAAGGATGTGACAGGGAAAACCTAAGCTAGGTATCCATCCACAGACAGCTGTTTCAGGGTGTTGCCCTCATCAGTGTGGAGTAGGATTCTGGCTAACCGGGAGCAATGCCTCGGAGACTACTCAAACACAACAATAGCTGACCTCAGGGAGACCAGCTACAAAACACCGCGGAGCCTCACTTAAGAGTCTCAACACAGCAATCCGAAGTGCAAAGTTCCCTGGGAAACAGGAATATGCAAACAAATGTGGAGCCCCAGTTATGGGTCTACAACACAATGAAAGCCAGATATCCCTCAAAGGAAGGAAAACTAAGCAAAGGGGTGTCTCCATTACAGAGATCACCAAATCCACCATATTAAGTGGCCCCTATGTCAAGATCCCACTTTTTACAAGCTTTAAGGATGTGACAGGGAAAACCTAAGCTAGGTATCCATCCACAGACAGCTGTTTCAGGGTGTTGCCCTCATCAGTGTGGAGTAGGATTCTGGCTAACCGGGAGCAATGCCTCGGAGACTACTCAAACACAACAATAGCTGACCTCAGGGAGACCAGCTACAAAACACCGCGGAGCCTCACTTAAGAGTCTCAACACAGCAATCCGAAGTGCAAAGTTCCCTGGGAAACAGGAATATGCAAAACAAATGTGGAGCCCCAGTTATGGGTCTACAACACAATGAAAGCCAGATATCCTCAAAGGAAGGAAAACTAAGCAAAGGGGTGTCTCCATTACAGAGATCACCAAATCCACCATATTAAGTGGCCCCTATGTCAAGATCCCACTTTTTTACAAGCTTTAAGGATGTGACAGGGAAAACCTAAGCTAGGTATCCATCCACAGACAGCTGTTTCAGGGTGTTGCCCTCATCAGTGTGGAGTAGGATTCTGGCTAACCGGGAGCAATGCCTCGGAGACTACTCAAACACAACAATAGCTGACCTCAGGGAGACCAGCTACAAAAACACCGCGGAGCCTCACTTAAGAGTCTCAACACAGCAATCCGAAGTGCAAAGTTCCCTGGGAAACAGGAATATGCAAACAAATGTGGAGCCCCAGTTATGGGTCTACAACACAATGAAAGCCAGATATCCCTCAAAGGAAGGAAAACTAAGCAAAGGGGTGTCTCCATTACAGAGATCACCAAATCCACCATATTAAGTGGCCCCTATGTCAAGATCCCACTTTTTACAAGCTTTAAGGATGTGACAGGGAAAACCTAAGCTAGGTATCCATCCACAGACAGCTGTTTCAGGGTGTTGCCCCTCATCAGTGTGGAGTAGGATTCTGGCTAACCGGGAGCAATGCCTCGGAGACTACTCAAACACAACAATAGCTGACCTCAGGGAGACCAGCTACAAAACACCGCGGAGCCTCACTTAAGAGTCTCAACACAGCAATCCGAAGTGCAAAGTTCCCTGGGAAACAGGAATATGCAAAACAAATGTGGAGCCCCAGTTATGGGTCTACAACACAATGAAAGCCAGATATCCCTCAAAGGAAGGAAAACTAAGCAAAGGGGTGTCTCCATTACAGAGATCACCAAATCCACCATATTAAGTGGCCCCTATGTCAAGATCCCACTTTTTACAAGCTTTAAGGATGTGACAGGGAAAACCTAAGCTAGGTATCCATCCACAGACAGCTGTTTCAGGGTGTTGCCCTCATCAGTGTGGAGTAGGATTCTGGCTAACCGGGAGCAATGCCTCGGAGACTACTCAAACACAACAATAGCTGACCTCAGGGAGACCAGCTACAAAAACACCGCGGAGCCTCACTTAAGAGTCTCAACACAGCAATCCGAAGTGCAAAGTTCCCTGGGAAACAGGAATATGCAAAACAAATGTGGAGCCCCAGTTATGGGTCTACAACACAATGAAAGCCAGATATCCTCAAAGGAAGGAAAACTAAGCAAAGGGGTGTCTCCATTACAGAGATCACCAAATCCACCATATTAAGTGGCCCCTATGTCAAGATCCCACTTTTTTACAAGCTTTAAGGATGTGACAGGGAAAACCTAAGCTAGGTATCCATCCACAGACAGCTGTTTCAGGGTGTTGCCCCTCATCAGTGTGGAGTAGGATTCTGGCTAACCGGGAGCAATGCCTCGGAGACTACTCAAACACAACAATAGCTGACCTCAGGGAGACCAGCTACAAAACACCGCGGAGCCTCACTTAAGAGTCTCAACACAGCAATCCGAAGTGCAAAGTTCCCTGGGAAACAGGAATATGCAAACAAATGTGGAGCCCCAGTTATGGGTCTACAACACAATGAAAGCCAGATATCCCTCAAAGGAAGGAAAACTAGCAAAGGGGTGTCTCCATTACAGAGATCACCAAATCCACCATATTAAGTGGCCCCTATGTCAAGATCCCACTTTTTTACAAGCTTTAAGGATGTGACAGGGAAAACCTAAGCTAGGTATCCATCCACAGACAGCTGTTTCAGGGTGTTGCCCCTCATCAGTGTGGAGTAGGATTCTGGCTAACCGGGAGCAATGCCTCGGAGACTACTCAAACACAACAATAGCTGACCTCAGGGAGACCAGCTACAAAACACCGCGGAGCCTCACTTAAGAGTCTCAACACAGCAATCCGAAGTGCAAAGTTCCCTGGGAAACAGGAATATGCAAAACAAAATGTGGAGCCCCAGTTATGGGTCTACAACACAATGAAAGCCAGATATCCTCAAAGGAAGGAAAACTAAGCAAAGGGGTGTCTCCATTACAGAGATCACCAAATCCACCATATTAAGTGGCCCCTATGTCAAGATCCCACTTTTTACAAGCTTTAAGGATGTGACAGGGAAAACCTAAGCTAGGTATCCATCCACAGACAGCTGTTTCAGGGTGTTGCCCCTCATCAGTGTGGAGTAGGATTCTGGCTAACCGGGAGCAATGCCTCGGAGACTACTCAAACACAACAATAGCTGACCTCAGGGAGACCAGCTACAAAACACCGCGGAGCCTCACTTAAGAGTCTCAACACAGCAATCCGAAGTGCAAAGTTCCCTGGGAAACAGGAATATGCAAAACAAATGTGGAGCCCCAGTTATGGGTCTACAACACAATGAAAGCCAGATATCCTCAAAGGAAGGAAAACTAAGCAAAGGGGTGTCTCCATTACAGAGATCACCAAATCCACCATATTAAGTGGCCCCTATGTCAAGATCCCACTTTTTACAAGCTTTAAGGATGTGACAGGGAAAACCTAAGCTAGGTATCCATCCACAGACAGCTGTTTCAGGGTGTTGCCCCTCATCAGTGTGGAGTAGGATTCTGGCTAACCGGGAGCAATGCCTCGGAGACTACTCAAACACAACAATAGCTGACCTCAGGGAGACCAGCTACAAAACACCGCGGAGCCTCACTTAAGAGTCTCAACACAGCAATCCGAAGTGCAAAGTTCCCTGGGAAACAGGAATATGCAAACAAATGTGGAGCCCCAGTTATGGGTCTACAACACAATGAAAGCCAGATATCCTCAAAGGAAGGAAAACTAAGCAAAGGGGTGTCTCCATTACAGAGATCACCAAATCCACCATATTAAGTGGCCCCTATGTCAAGATCCCACTTTTTTACAAGCTTTAAGGATGTGACAGGGAAAACCTAAGCTAGGTATCCATCCACAGACAGCTGTTTCAGGGTGTTGCCCTCATCAGTGTGGAGTAGGATTCTGGCTAACCGGGAGCAATGCCTCGGAGACTACTCAAACACAACAATAGCTGACCTCAGGGAGACCAGCTACAAAACACCGCGGAGCCTCACTTAAGAGTCTCAACACAGCAATCCGAAGTGCAAAGTTCCCTGGGAAACAGGAATATGCAAACAAATGTGGAGCCCCAGTTATGGGTCTACAACACAATGAAAGCCAGATATCCTCAAAGGAAGGAAAACTAGCAAAGGGGTGTCTCCATTACAGAGATCACCAAATCCACCATATTAAGTGGCCCCTATGTCAAGATCCCACTTTTTACAAGCTTTAAGGATGTGACAGGGAAAACCTAAGCTAGGTATCCATCCACAGACAGCTGTTTCAGGGTGTTGCCCTCATCAGTGTGGGAGTAGGATTCTGGCTAACCGGGAGCAATGCCTCGGAGACTACTCAAACACAACAATAGCTGACCTCAGGGAGACCAGCTACAAAAACACCGCGGAGCCTCACTTAAGAGTCTCAACACAGCAATCCGAAGTGCAAAGTTCCCTGGGAAACAGGAATATGCAAAACAAATGTGGAGCCCCAGTTATGGGTCTACAACACAATGAAAGCCAGATATCCCTCAAAGGAAGGAAAACTAGCAAAGGGGTGTCTCCATTACAGAGATCACCAAATCCACCATATTAAGTGGCCCCTATGTCAAGATCCCACTTTTTTACAAGCTTTAAGGATGTGACAGGGAAACCTAAGCTAGGTATCCATCCACAGACAGCTGTTTCAGGGTGTTGCCCTCATCAGTGTGGAGTAGGATTCTGGCTAACCGGGAGCAATGCCTCGGAGACTACTCAAACACAACAATAGCTGACCTCAGGGAGACCAGCTACAAAACACCGCGGAGCCTCACTTAAGAGTCTCAACACAGCAATCCGAAGTGCAAAGTTCCCTGGGAAACAGGAATATGCAAAACAAATGTGGAGCCCCAGTTATGGGTCTACAACACAATGAAAGCCAGATATCCTCAAAGGAAGGAAAACTAAGCAAAGGGGTGTCTCCATTACAGAGATCACCAAATCCACCATATTAAGTGGCCCCTATGTCAAGATCCCACTTTTTTACAAGCTTTAAGGATGTGACAGGGAAAACCTAAGCTAGGTATCCATCCACAGACAGCTGTTTCAGGGTGTTGCCCCTCATCAGTGTGGAGTAGGATTCTGGCTAACCGGGAGCAATGCCTCGGAGACTACTCAAACACAACAATAGCTGACCTCAGGGAGACCAGCTACAAAACACCGCGGAGCCTCACTTAAGAGTCTCAACACAGCAATCCGAAGTGCAAAGTTCCCTGGGAAACAGGAATATGCAAACAAATGTGGAGCCCCAGTTATGGGTCTACAACACAATGAAAGCCAGATATCCCTCAAAGGAAGGAAAACTAAGCAAAGGGGTGTCTCCATTACAGAGATCACCAAATCCACCATATTAAGTGGCCCCTATGTCAAGATCCCACTTTTTTACAAGCTTTAAGGATGTGACAGGGAAAACCTAAGCTAGGTATCCATCCACAGACAGCTGTTTCAGGGTGTTGCCCCTCATCAGTGTGGAGTAGGATTCTGGCTAACCGGGAGCAATGCCTCGGAGACTACTCAAACACAACAATAGCTGACCTCAGGGAGACCAGCTACAAAACACCGCGGAGCCTCACTTAAGAGTCTCAACACAGCAATCCGAAGTGCAAAGTTCCCTGGGAAACAGGAATATGCAAACAAAATGTGGAGCCCCAGTTATGGGTCTACAACACAATGAAAGCCAGATATCCCTCAAAGGAAGGAAAACTAGCAAAGGGGTGTCTCCATTACAGAGATCACCAAATCCACCATATTAAGTGGCCCCTATGTCAAGATCCCACTTTTTTACAAGCTTTAAGGATGTGACAGGGAAAACCTAAGCTAGGTATCCATCCACAGACAGCTGTTTCAGGGTGTTGCCCTCATCAGTGTGGAGTAGGATTCTGGCTAACCGGGAGCAATGCCTCGGAGACTACTCAAACACAACAATAGCTGACCTCAGGGAGACCAGCTACAAAACACCGCGGAGCCTCACTTAAGAGTCTCAACACAGCAATCCGAAGTGCAAAGTTCCCTGGGAAACAGGAATATGCAAACAAAATGTGGAGCCCCAGTTATGGGTCTACAACACAATGAAAGCCAGATATCCCTCAAAGGAAGGAAAACTAAGCAAAGGGGTGTCTCCATTACAGAGATCACCAAATCCACCATATTAAGTGGCCCCTATGTCAAGATCCCACTTTTTTACAAGCTTTAAGGATGTGACAGGGAAAACCTAAGCTAGGTATCCATCCACAGACAGCTGTTTCAGGGTGTTGCCCTCATCAGTGTGGGAGTAGGATTCTGGCTAACCGGGAGCAATGCCTCGGAGACTACTCAAACACAACAATAGCTGACCTCAGGGAGACCAGCTACAAAAACACCGCGGAGCCTCACTTAAGAGTCTCAACACAGCAATCCGAAGTGCAAAGTTCCCTGGGAAACAGGAATATGCAAAACAAATGTGGAGCCCCAGTTATGGGTCTACAACACAATGAAAGCCAGATATCCCTCAAAGGAAGGAAAACTAAGCAAAGGGGTGTCTCCATTACAGAGATCACCAAATCCACCATATTAAGTGGCCCCTATGTCAAGATCCCACTTTTTTACAAGCTTTAAGGATGTGACAGGGAAAACCTAAGCTAGGTATCCATCCACAGACAGCTGTTTCAGGGTGTTGCCCTCATCAGTGTGGAGTAGGATTCTGGCTAACCGGGAGCAATGCCTCGGAGACTACTCAAACACAACAATAGCTGACCTCAGGGAGACCAGCTACAAAAACACCGCGGAGCCTCACTTAAGAGTCTCAACACAGCAATCCGAAGTGCAAAGTTCCCTGGGAAACAGGAATATGCAAACAAATGTGGAGCCCCAGTTATGGGTCTACAACACAATGAAAGCCAGATATCCCTCAAAGGAAGGAAAACTAGCAAAGGGGTGTCTCCATTACAGAGATCACCAAATCCACCATATTAAGTGGCCCCTATGTCAAGATCCCACTTTTTTACAAGCTTTAAGGATGTGACAGGGAAAACCTAAGCTAGGTATCCATCCACAGACAGCTGTTTCAGGGTGTTGCCCTCATCAGTGTGGAGTAGGATTCTGGCTAACCGGGAGCAATGCCTCGGAGACTACTCAAACACAACAATAGCTGACCTCAGGGAGACCAGCTACAAAACACCGCGGAGCCTCACTTAAGAGTCTCAACACAGCAATCCGAAGTGCAAAGTTCCCTGGGAAACAGGAATATGCAAAACAAATGTGGAGCCCCAGTTATGGGTCTACAACACAATGAAAGCCAGATATCCCTCAAAGGAAGGAAAACTAAGCAAAGGGGTGTCTCCATTACAGAGATCACCAAATCCACCATATTAAGTGGCCCCTATGTCAAGATCCCACTTTTTACAAGCTTTAAGGATGTGACAGGGAAAACCTAAGCTAGGTATCCATCCACAGACAGCTGTTTCAGGGTGTTGCCCTCATCAGTGTGGAGTAGGATTCTGGCTAACCGGAGCAATGCCTCGGAGACTACTCAAACACAACAATAGCTGACCTCAGGGAGACCAGCTACAAAACACCGCTGAGCCTCACTTAAGAGTCTCAACACAGCAATCCGAAGTGCAAAGTTCCCTGGGAAACAGGAATATGCAAAACAAATGTGGAGCCCCAGTTATGGGTCTACAACACAATGAAAGCCAGATATCCCTCAAAGGAAGGAAAACTAAGCAAAGGGGTGTCTCCATTACAGAGATCACCAAATCCACCATATTAAGTGGCCCCTATGTCAAGATCCCACTTTTTTACAAGCTTTAAGGATGTGACAGGGAAAACCTAAGCTAGGTATCCATCCACAGACAGCTGTTTCAGGGTGTTGCCCTCATCAGTGTGGAGTAGGATTCTGGCTAACCGGGAGCAATGCCTCGGAGACTACTCAAACACAACAATAGCTGACCTCAGGGAGACCAGCTACAAAAACACCGCGGAGCCTCACTTAAGAGTCTCAACACAGCAATCCGAAGTGCAAAGTTCCCTGGGAAACAGGAATATGCAAACAAATGTGGAGCCCCAGTTATGGGTCTACAACACAATGAAAGCCAGATATCCTCAAAGGAAGGAAAACTAAGCAAAGGGGTGTCTCCATTACAGAGATCACCAAATCCACCATATTAAGTGGCCCCTATGTCAAGATCCCACTTTTTTACAAGCTTTAAGGATGTGACAGGGAAAACCTAAGCTAGGTATCCATCCACAGACAGCTGTTTCAGGGTGTTGCCCCTCATCAGTGTGGAGTAGGATTCTGGCTAACCGGGAGCAATGCCTCGGAGACTACTCAAACACAACAATAGCTGACCTCAGGGAGACCAGCTACAAAAACACCGCGGAGCCTCACTTAAGAGTCTCAACACAGCAATCCGAAGTGCAAAGTTCCCTGGGAAACAGGAATATGCAAACAAATGTGGAGCCCCAGTTATGGGTCTACAACACAATGAAAGCCAGATATCCCTCAAAGGAAGGAAAACTAGCAAAGGGGTGTCTCCATTACAGAGATCACCAAATCCACCATATTAAGTGGCCCCTATGTCAAGATCCCACTTTTTACAAGCTTTAAGGATGTGACAGGGAAAACCTAAGCTAGGTATCCATCCACAGACAGCTGTTTCAGGGTGTTGCCCCTCATCAGTGTGGAGTAGGATTCTGGCTAACCGGGAGCAATGCCTCGGAGACTACTCAAACACAACAATAGCTGACCTCAGGGAGACCAGCTACAAAAACACCGCGGAGCCTCACTTAAGAGTCTCAACACAGCAATCCGAAGTGCAAAGTTCCCTGGGAAACAGGAATATGCAAAACAAATGTGGAGCCCCAGTTATGGGTCTACAACACAATGAAAGCCAGATATCCCTCAAAGGAAGGAAAACTACAAAGGGGTGTCTCCATTACAGAGATCACCAAATCCACCATATTAAGTGGCCCCTATGTCAAGATCCCACTTTTTTACAAGCTTTAAGGATGTGACAGGGAAAACCTAAGCTAGGTATCCATCCACAGACAGCTGTTTCAGGGTGTTGCCCCTCATCAGTGTGGAGTAGGATTCTGGCTAACCGGAGCAATGCCTCGGAGACTACTCAAACACAACAATAGCTGACCTCAGGGAGACCAGCTACAAAACACCGCGGAGCCTCACTTAAGAGTCTCAACACAGCAATCCGAAGTGCAAAGTTCCCTGGGAAACAGGAATATGCAAAACAAAATGTGGAGCCCCAGTTATGGGTCTACAACACAATGAAAGCCAGATATCCCTCAAAGGAAGGAAAACTAAGCAAAGGGGTGTCTCCATTACAGAGATCACCAAATCCACCATATTAAGTGGCCCCTATGTCAAGATCCCACTTTTTACAAGCTTTAAGGATGTGACAGGGAAAACCTAAGCTAGGTATCCATCCACAGACAGCTGTTTCAGGGTGTTGCCCTCATCAGTGTGGAGTAGGATTCTGGCTAACCGGGAGCAATGCCTCGGAGACTACTCAAACACAACAATAGCTGACCTCAGGGAGACCAGCTACAAAAACACCGCGGAGCCTCACTTAAGAGTCTCAACACAGCAATCCGAAGTGCAAAGTTCCCTGGGAAACAGGAATATGCAAAACAAATGTGGAGCCCCAGTTATGGGTCTACAACACAATGAAAGCCAGATATCCCTCAAAGGAAGGAAAACTACAACGGGGTGTCTCCATTACAGAGATCACCAAATCCACCATATTAAGTGGCCCCTATGTCAAGATCCCACTTTTTTACAAGCTTTAAGGATGTGACAGGGAAAACCTAAGCTAGGTATCCATCCACAGACAGCTGTTTCAGGGTGTTGCCCCTCATCAGTGTGGAGTAGGATTCTGGCTAACCGGGAGCAATGCCTCGGAGACTACTCAAACACAACAATAGCTGACCTCAGGGAGACCAGCTACAAAACACCGCGGAGCCTCACTTAAGAGTCTCAACACAGCAATCCGAAGTGCAAAGTTCCCTGGGAAACAGGAATATGCAAAACAAAATGTGGAGCCCCAGTTATGGGTCTACAACACAATGAAAGCCAGATATCCCTCAAAGGAAGGAAAACCAAGCAAAGGGGTGTCTCCATTACAGAGATCACCAAATCCACCATATTAAGTGGCCCCTATGTCAAGATCCCACTTTTTTACAAGCTTTAAGGATGTGACAGGGAAAACCTAAGCTAGGTATCCATCCACAGACAGCTGTTTCAGGGTGTTGCCCCTCATCAGTGTGGAGTAGGATTCTGGCTAACCGGGAGCAATGCCTCGGAGACTACTCAAACACAACAATAGCTGACCTCAGGAGACCAGCTACAAAAACACCGCGGAGCCTCACTTAAGAGTCTCAACACAGCAATCCGAAGTGCAAAGTTCCCTGGGAAACAGGAATATGCAAAACAAATGTGGAGCCCCAGTTATGGGTCTACAACACAATGAAAGCCAGATATCCCTCAAAGGAAGGAAAACCAAGCAACGGGTGTCTCCATTACAGAGATCACCAAATCCACCATATTAAGTGGCCCCTATGTCAAGATCCCACTTTTTTACAAGCTTTAAGGATGTGACAGGGAAAACCTAAGCTAGGTATCCATCCACAGACAGCTGTTTCAGGGTGTTGCCCCTCATCAGTGGGGAGTAGGATTCTGGCTAACCGGGAGCAATGCCTCGGAGACTACTCAAACACAACAATAGCTGACCTCAGGGAGACCAGCTACAAAACACCGCGGAGCCTCACTTAAGAGTCTCAACACAGCAATCCAAGTGCAAAGTTCCCTGGGAAACAGGAATATGCAAACAAATGTGGAGCCCCAGTTATGGGTCTACAACACAATGAAAGCCAGATATCCCTCAAAGGAAGGAAAACCAAGCAACGGGGTGTCTCCATTACAGAGATCACCAAATCCACCATATTAAGTGGCCCCTATGTCAAGATCCCACTTTTTTACAAGCTTTAAGGATGTGACAGGGAAAA
>JAKVIS010003042.1:0-19490 GCA_033119425.1 Bufotes viridis | reverse complement strand
AACTACTCTGTAGCTATGTCACTGAGGAAGGGACAAGACGTACTAACAGTCCCGAAACGCGTCTGACAACGTTGAAGTGCGGACTAATACCCCTGAAAACCACTGCCGGCAGTCAGCTACAGAGAGACATCTCTATAAATATTGTAATTGCCAGTGTACGTGAATCCGCTGGATACAACGCAGACCTTCTCGCGAGATCCTGCGCTACTACCAAAGAGCGCGCAGCACGGAGATCAAACGTGGGACGCCACGGCCGCTCCGATCATCCTAATAGTGAGTACTGGATAATATTATCCAACAACAAGAAGTTTTATCCAATAATAAGAATATTAGATACTACAAGTATTGGTCGATGCTTTTAACATTGGATGAACAAAGGACATATAGCGAGGACTTTCCATCATAACCACCATTGACTGTGGACAACTACTATTAACTATCATCGCGAACAGCAAAATATCCAGGGCTTATATTTAAATTCTATGGGTTTTTAATGTCATTCATGTCATTTTATGTTATTTTATCATGTTATTTTGTGATTACAAGAATTAAATTGCATGTGTATTGACACAGGTTTTTTCTATTTACACACGGCGTACTACAAATAGGGAGTGCCCTTCCAAAATCTTGGTGTACACGCAATTATATCTATTCAGATTTGGGGAATCTGTGGTTGGAGCACCCACCCGTCTCTGGTAGACTTGTCGAGCCACACTATTTGTATTATTTAATGACATATCATAGTCTGATAAAAGTGCAGTGGAGGGTGAGGATGATGATGAGGATTGTGTGTTGGAAAGTACCTGGGAGCCTGGGATAGGGGGTGCTAAGGAGGATATGGCATCAGAGGAGCAGAGGCTAAAAGCAGAGGCAGCTAACCACCTCACAAAAACTGCCTTGGCCAGATGTGCTGGAATTGGAACTAGTGATGCCACTGAGGCTGAAAACATGCCAGAGCTAAACCAAACATTGTTGCTGCTAACTCTGTGTGAAGTGTGCGAGTTTCTCCCATCTGGCAGCTTTTTATTCACACTGCTGGAAGACAAGAACATTTCCATTTGCAAAATCATTAGGATTAATATACGCTGTGGGTGTTCAAACACAAATATAAGCACCATAGCTCTATTATAGCACAAGGTGAGGCATTACTAGATCCTGTGGTAAAATAGAAGTGGCCTCCAGCTAGCGCAACAAGAGTGTCATCCTTATGCCAGTCTCCTTTGTGCCAGCTAGGCTACATCCACTTGCAGTACATAGTCTTAGTCATCGTCATTATCAATTGTGGCTTCTTCTGCTCAGACTACTACTGCTCCTCCTCCTACTCCACAGAATATGTGACCAGGAAACAACTCTACATGAAGAGCAATCCACTGGTGCGCAAGCCTAACTCCCACCGGGCCAAGTTGCAGGCAATGCAGATGCTGGCTTACCACTTTTTGGATTCTGCTGCCTTTAGGGAGTTTAGTGTGTGCTTGCAGTCTCTTTGGAAAATATATTTTTTTATTATTTTGTCCCAAAAGCAACTCCTGCCTTGTACTCTCATGTAACAGAAAACAAAGGCCGCATCTTGCTATTGTTGCTGTGTGGCAAGGTGCATTCCATGGTGGAAACCTGGAGCAGCTGTTATGAGCAGGACAGTACATTACATTCACAGGCCACTTGGTTAATGTTTTTCACGGTGAGGCAGCACCAAGGCAACAAAGTCAGGTCCTATTGACACCTCCATGTTTGTGTTTGTCTGTTTCTCATACCAGACACATATCCACCTCCGCTATATCATTCTCCATGGGCATCCTCCCAGCCTGCCATTGCA
This sequence comes from Bufotes viridis, assembly GCA_033119425.1. Lineage (NCBI taxonomy): Eukaryota > Metazoa > Chordata > Amphibia > Anura > Bufonidae > Bufotes > Bufotes viridis. The sequence continues at coordinate 17,677 of JAKVIS010003042.1, read as the reverse complement.
CCACTTAATTCGCAAAATTCCACCTTGATAAATTGTACATGCAGTGTAAAGCAGTAAATGATTTCGTTATGCCCCGGGCCACCTCAGTAGGGAGCATGTGTCATTTTGCGGTTAGGCAGTGGCAGCTCATTAGAGTCTCCTGTCGCATACTCAAGCCCTTTGAAGAGGCCACAGGATTTGTCAGGTAGGACAATTGAAGCATGAACTATGTCATCCCCCTGATATTTACCTTAAAACAGGGATGCTTATGCAACAAGGGACATAGGCATTTTCCTGGTCGCACTGTAGCTGTTCAAGACCCACACTGATAAGGAACAATATTTGAAGCTTTCATGATGATGTGATGTGTTTTTAAACACACTCTTTGTTAACATACTCAGCATGCATTTACCCATAGCTGTATATCTCAGTGTCACTCTGACATTATTTGCTATTGCAAAAATTCATTAAACAAATTAACAAAAGGAGACATAATTCCATAAAAATAAAAAAAAAATCTGAGTCATATGAGACATCATAGGGTCATATACCAATTTTCAGCTCAGTTGGAGCATATTCTGTTCATGTAGAATAAATTCTGGTCCGAATACATTTTTTGGAAAAATTCGCCAAATCGGACACAAAATGAATTTCAAGACTTTCACTCATCTCTAACTCCTAGTCCTTTTAAGCTAAAGCACAGAGGAAAGCCATAAAGTCATCTCTAATTGAATTAACTCATTTTAAGCAAGCAAGACCTAATATTCAGGGAGCGGGGGGCTATTAGTGAGGGCAAAGGGGGCTACGCATATTTGCATGCTCTTTGAATAATTTTTGGACCACTTGATTTAGAGGTTGGGGAAACTATATGCAGATTCACCTACTGACTTCCCAGTCTGAGGACTAAAGGAGTCTTTCAGTTTAGACAAATCACTTTTGTCCCATTGGTGAACACAGTAGATTAAGTTCTATAGATATATCCAAAATAGGGCAGCACTCCTCGCTACTTGTAATACAGGTGCAGGCATCAACCCTAGACTGCGGGTATATAGTACATGAATAAAATCCGCAGCACTCCTCTGTAGAAAGGTGAAAAAATGTTTTGGTCCCCTCTTTGAACCCTTTTCAAGCCAATCAAGCCAAGTGACGTCGCTGTTCTGACATGTGTGAATAAAGACACATTTTTTCACCTTTCTACAGAGGAGAGCTGCGGATTAATATATATATATATATATATATATATATATAAAACACATATATAAACAGCAGAGACATGTATAAAAGTCGGGAGAATGAGTCCCTAATTATCTTACAGATAAGCTGTGTGGAAGTTTTATGATCTGTAAATCGATGTTATCTCAGAGTCCTTGTGCCATCACTAGGTCTATAGCAGATTCTTTATATCTTGTAGTGTGCCATAAATCCCTAGGACATTATGTACTTTTTTGCAGGTTTCATCAGTACCTCTAGTTGTGGGTTGTAGGTAACTACCAGAGGTACATGATGGTTTTCAATTTTTTCCTTGTATTGGAGAGGTTGACTTCTGTCTATACTGATGGCTCTTGTGATTGACTGTTCAATTGAACCAGGATGATAGACTGGATGTAAAGCTGTCCCGTTCAGATGGTATAAATGCTCATCCCTGTCTGGTGGGCTTGAACATATGATTATACCTGATGGCCTAACTGTAGATGATGGACTTTTTAATGTGTTTGGGGTGGAAGCTATCCCATTTGAGGTATATAGGCCGATCCATAGGTTTCCAATACAGGAATGCATTGAGCTGTTTTGAAGTTTTATGTGGTTTCCAGAAAGCTGATTTGAGTATTTGAATTGTTAAGGGTTGAGTTTATGTGGGAATAAACTTATTGAATCATTCATGGAATTTTATCAATTCATATTCAGAGTCAGTCCAGGGGCATAGTGGGGAGGGCAGCCTGGGCACGTGCCCTTCGTGCAGAGGTTGAGGAGCACACACGCCGGGCGGTTCATTTCTATGATGAAGCAGGAAGCCGTCTGCTCCCTGCTTCACAGTTCTGCTGGTCTCTGATGCTCCCCAGCAGTCACATATTGCGCTACTGGCTGCATGGAAGGAGTTGTGAAACCCGGAAATCAGCCTCTGCACAGCCAGCAGCGCAATGTGTGTGTGTGTAAGCATGTTGTGCTGCTGCTGGGGAAAGCAGGATGTGCCGATCATCAGGGAAACAGGTAAGTATTTGTGATTTTTTTTTTATGGAGCTGGTGGAGAGGGCACTTTGGGCCAAAGGGGGGCACAAGGATGACATAACTACTGTGAAGGGGCACAAAGCTGGGCATAAGTACTATGAAGGGGCACAATGGTGGGCATAACTACTGTGAAGGGGCACGAAGGTGGGCTTAACTACTTTGAAGGGGCCACAAGGTAGGCATAACAACTTTGAAGGGGCATGAACGTGGACATAACTTCTGTGAAGAGGCCACAAGGAAGAAATAACTACTATGGAGGGGCACAATATGGGTTAACTGCTGTGAAGAAGCACACAGGCTTAACTACTTTGAAGGGGCCACAGGGTAGGCATAACATCTGTGAAGGGGCATAAACATGGACATAAATTCTGTGAGGAGGCCACAAGGTGGGCATAAGTACTGTGAAGGGGCCACAAGGAGGAAATAACTGTGGAGGGTCAACATATGGGTTAACTACTGTGATGGAGTACAAAGGTGGGCATAACTACTGTGAAGGGGCCACAAGCTGGGCATAATTACTGTGAAGGAGCAAAAAGGTGGGAATAACTACTGTGAAGGGGCCACAAGGAGTAAATAACTACTATGAATGGTGCACAATATGGGTTAGCTACTGGGAAGGGGCACAAAGGTGGGCATAACTACTCTGAAGGGGCCCAAAGGTGGGAATAACTACTGTGAAGAGGTCATAAGGTTAGTATAACTACTGTGAAGGGGCCATAAGGAGGGCATAACTTCTGTGAAGGGGGCACAAGGAGTGAGGGGGCACAATGTGGACATTTCTGCTGTAAAGGAGGTACAATGTGGGCATAACTACTGAGAAGGAGGCATACTGTGGACTTAACTACTTTAAGGGGCACATTGTGGACATTTGTACTGTGTGGTAGCACTAAGGGGAAATGCCCTAGATTACCATGTTATATATTGGGAAGGCTCTGTCTTCCAGGGCAGCACAGGGGCAGTTACCATCCCTTCCTTATGTGAATATTTTTTCTCTATCACCACAGGGACCTTGTTGTAGTTACATCAAATAACATCTTGCCAACACACCAACGACACCTTGGATGAGGTAGGACCAGTTGGCTTTTTCATTTATTGTAAGGTGTATTAGTACCACTGTTTAACCTATGATAGATTTTACTAGTTAAGTGGGACTGTATAGTATATAGGTATGCATTGGGCTGAGTTAGAGGAGTGGCTTAGTGTAAAAAAAAATTGCCATTGCACGAAGCTGAACTTTCCGCTCTTTATGTACCCTTGGGTGATGCTGAATGCTTGTCCTGAGTGCTGGAAAGCCTAGCTTCAAATCAGTATTAAGATGTCATCAATGAAACACAAATAAGGCAAGATTTAATGGGGCTGGATAACATGAGGTCACTTTTCAGTTTTGTCCTGAAAAGGTTTGCATACTGAGGTGCCATTGTGCTGCCCATGGCGGTTCCAGTGATTTGAGGCTATATCTCCTTGCCAAAAGAGAAATAATTGTGGGTGAGGATGAATTTAGGAATTGCAGCACAGACTCTTAGACAATCCCACTGGCCTCTAGGAAATCTTGGCAAGCAGTCAATCTGTCATGGTGTGGGATATTTGAATACAGGGATTTCACACCCATGGTAGAAAAGATGGTGCCTTTATGGGGGGGAACTATGGTTGACAGTTTGTTGAATAAGTCAGTGGTGTCCTGTAAATAGCTTGTTATGTTCCTCAACAATTTGAGGGTGCCCTCTCCACATCCTTAGATTTTTTTTCAGTGAGGGTTTACATACTTAGTAGCAGTATTCTGAGAATCGGTATGTAGGTAAGCCGTGTGCAGGGCAGCAGTGTGCAACGAAGCAGTGTGCAGGGAAGCAGTGTGCAGAGAAGCTGTGTGCAGGGAAGCTGTTTGCAGATAAACAGTATGCAGGGAAGCTTTGTGCAGAGAAGCAGTCAGCCATAAGGGCAAGGGCATCTGTTGCAAAGAGACTGTTTTGTTTCATGAGACAGTAGCTATTAGTTATTATTGTTTTCAATGTATAGAGACTAATTAAAATCTTATTTTGGAAACCTGTTACACTGGCATACCTTGTTTTCTCCAGTAAAGAAATAGTTCATTGTAATTATTGCCTGTGTCTAATTCTAACAGTCCATCTACATTTTAGGCTACTTTCACACTTGCGTTGTTGGATTCCGGCAGGCAGTTCCGTCGCCGGAACTGCCTGCCGAATCCGGAAATCCATATGCAAATGGATTGCACTTCCATCAGGATCCAGATGCGGATCCGGCTAACAAATGCATTGAAGCACCAGATCCATCTATCCGGTGTCATCCGGAAAAAACAGATCTGGTATTTATTCTTTTCACATTTTTAAAGGTCTGCGCATTCCGGTTTTCCGGAACGCTTGGTACCGAATCCAACATTATTACATTTCAATAGAAATTAATGCTGACATTCCGGCAAGTGTTCTGGAATTATGGACGAAGAAAATACCGCAGCATGCTGCAGTATTTTCTCCAGCCAAATACCGTAAGGTGACTGAAGTAAAGACATCCTGATGCATACTGAACGGAATGCTTTCTATTTAGAATGCATCAGGATAAAACTGAAGCATTTTTTTCCGGTATTGAGCCGATAAATACCGGAAAACTTAAACGCAAGTGTGAAAGTACCCTTAGACTTTTTATTTTTAAAAAAATTAAAGAAGAATCCTCCATGGCTTAATATGAACCTGCATTCTGTAACTTATGTAATGAAAGGAAATGCTGTATGTTCTCTTTCGAAAAGAATCCTAAACTAACAGTGGACTAGTGAATATAAAACGTAACTTTTAATGTTACTTGCTATAAAAGTTCAAAAAGAAGTACAGTGTAAAAGTCATTTTGTGCCCGCACCATCGACCCGTACTTGGTTGGATAGACAGATCTGTGGGAATTATCACTGTAGGGGCTGCGTTTCATGAAAGTACATGAAATGCGGCAAAACATTTGTAAGTTTCAACACCATAGGCGATTACATTAACTGTAAATCCCAGGGGGTCGTGTACAAAATCACATGTGAGTGCGGCGTTGAATATGTGGGAAAAACCACAAGAGAATTTCGCAGACGTATAGGGGAACATATCGGCGATATTTTGAATTCCAGAGACACCCCAGTCGCTCGTCACATTAAATCAAATCATGGTGGTCGAACTGAATGCCTTTCATTTATGGGCATTGAGTTAGTGAAACCATCAGTGAGACGTGGCGACTTGGATCACAAAATTCTCCAATGCGAATCTAGATGGATTTATTATTTAAAAACTGCGGCTCCATATGGGCTGAATGAACAGCAAAACTACAGCTGTTTTATCTAGGAACTTTTCCTTTTGGAAAAGCCACAGACACAGACACCTGACCGTTGTAATTGGTGGACATGCCTCGAAACCTAAGATTGAGTCATCCGCAGGGCAATTTGTTACACGCAATATAGTGTATGCGGTAGGGCCATTTCTTCTATAATTTGACTAAATGTGCCTTTATGGTATGTTGGCCCGGATGCCCACCATTGACGTTCTAAGAGGCAGGTAAGACCGGTATCTGCAAACAGAGTGTGGGCACGTTGGCCCATTGTTTAAACTGGGTGAATGGTATTTTGCTGCCATATCGCCGCGTATTGTTGATAGCTATTTTAGCTGGACACTTTGCCTTTACAGTCACATTCTGTGCAGGCGTTGGACCTGCCGGCTGGCAGGTGACTGGTTCATTCTCACCTTACACTGTACTTCTTTTTGAACTTTTATAGCAAGTAACATTAAAAGTTACGTTTTATATTCACTAGTCCACTGTTAGTTTAGGATTCTTTAAAAAGAGGTGTGACAAGAACCCCTGTCTGTGTAACTATTCATACAGTGGTTGCTGAATACTTGGTTAGATCATGTTCTCTTTCGATTAACAAGACGCTTCGATTAACACACCGGAAAGTTCCTTTATTACAGTCATCTGATTCCTTATACATTGTAAATATTAGTTAGACCAAGTTCATGAGTACAGAATGTATTTCACGCCTGTACTTATAATTATAACTATATTTTTTAAGTTAATACTCATTTTCTTTTCTAAGAGTAGGCGATTCCCCGGTGTGCGCTGTGTTTTTGCCTCTACTTATTCTATAAATGAACACTGCTGAGTGAGCTCCTTGTGTAATTAAACTGTTTCAATAAAATTGAGTAACATGTGCCTGGAGACCACAGACCATTTAAAAGAATTTCTTAATGTTGTCTCCCAGTGTTATTTATACTATTCCCCGGCTCCAAATTATTCTAGGCTTTCATTAAAAAAAATGATTATGTGGAAAATTTTGGAGACTGTTGGGGAGACGTCTTGAGAACTGAGTATGAAATGATGACAGCGGCTTGTGTGAATCATTTGTGTGACATCAATATTAGATGAACTTTCATCTACCCGGGGACAGTATCAATCATAACACCGAAAGCTGCTTGCGTCTCATCATCATTGTAAGATTTCTTCATGCTTTGTTGTTGTGATGAGAGGGCTGATGGACATTTCTGGAATGAAAAAAACATGCTACAAGACTTCCTGTATGCTCCTTCACTTCGTTGTTAAAATATGCCCTCCTACATTCTTGAAATATCTTCTTCTGTCACGTGTGTAAAGTAACTCATACCAGCCAAAACAGAGACACTTATGAGTAGACAGCTCTATTTGGGGTTGGTGCCCCTCATCAGAATAGAGCAGGATTCTGCACGACTGTATATAGTGCCTGAAATACAGATTTCAGGTGGGGGATGGGAGTGGGTTCAGTTCTCATTGAAGAGACACAGCGGTTTATGGAGAATTTATGTATCATTCAGTGCACCATGAGAAAAGTATGCAAACTACCTGGTACCAGCCAAGTCAAACTGGTATCTGAATGGTCTATGGTATCTCTACTGATGAGCAGCAAGAACTCTGATACAGTTGTCTTACAGATGGGAGTCTTTGGGTTATTAATCTGTGCTAACTTGCATATTTGTTCCCAAAAAACTATTGGGGTCATTTATCAAAGTGTTGTAAAGTAGACCTGGCTTAGTTCCCCATAGACACAAATCAGATTCACCCGTTCATTTTCCAAAGGAGCTGTCAAAAATGAAAGGTGTAATCCAATTGGTTGCAATGGGCAACTAAGCCAGTTTTACTTTACATCAGTTTGTTAAGTGACCCCATGTGTCTCTATACACCACCGTGGCTCTTCACAATGGGAATTAGTATCCCCCAAAAGCCATGTCAAGAGAGTTTTAAAAGTTTAGTCTTAAATCATATACATATACACACGTGGACAAAATTGTTGGTATGCTTCCGTTAAAGAAAGAAAAACCCACAATGGTCGCTGAAATAACTTGAAACTGCTCCAGCTCTCTCAGGCTTGAAGAATGCTTTCTTCAGACTATATTATTCAGCTCTTTCCAGAGATTTTCAATAGGATTTAGACCAGATTTCATAGAAGCCACTTCAGAATATTCCAATGCTTTGCTCTTAGCCATTCTTGGATGTTTTTAGCTATGTGTCTTGGGTCATTATCTTGTTGGAGGACCCATGACCTGCGACTGAGACCAAGCTTTCTAGGCAGCACATTTGGCTCCACAATGCTTTGATGGTCTTGAGATGTCATTGTACCTTGCACAGATTCTAGAAACCCTGTGCCAGATGCAGTAAAGCAGTCCCAAAACATAACCAAATATTCTCAATGTTTCACAGTAGAAAATATGTTCTTTTCTGTTTATGCTTCATTTTTGTGTCTGCGAACATAGAGCTGATGTGACTTGCCAAAAACCTCTAGTTTTGTCTTGTCTGTTCAAAAGATATCCTCCCAGAAGCTTTGTAGCTTGTCAATATGTATTTTGGCAAATTCCAGTCTGTCTTTTTATGATTTCCTCTCAACAATGCTTTCCTCCTCGGTCATCTTCCATTAAGTCCACTTTGGCTGAGACAATAATGGATGATGCAATCTGACACTGATGTACCTTGACCTTGGAGTTCACCTCTAATCTCTTTTTGGAAGTTCTGGGCTCTTTATTTACCATTCATATTAGCTGTCTCTTCAATTTGTAATCAATTATCCTTTTGCGGCCACCTCCAGGAAGGTTGGCTAGAGCCCCATCGACCTTAAACTTCTGAATAATATGTGCTAATATAGAAACAGGAACCAGGATTGCCAACCGGCAAACCAGACAAATATTTCTGGGCAGTCTGTAAAAATAGGTGACTTTTTTTCTGTATCCATGAAAAAAAATAGATGTGTCTGTAACTTTTTTCAAGGCTGGTGATACTTAACTAGATTATTTGGTGGCAATTATCATCATTTATCAGCTCACAGTAAATTCTGGTAATGAGATCATATCAGAATATTGAGCTATAGACATTTATTACTTTTTGTTTTTGTTTTCTTTCTATTCAAATATATTTTTATTGATTTTTACAAAATAAAGACAACAAGTGGTACACACAAAATCCAAGCACAAGAAAATTTAGCAAGTATTACTTATAATCTTTATCATTTATTATGGTTTTGAAATTTGTACTGTGGGGAGTCACTCTGGTAGACAGCGGTGCGGGTGCAGTACAGAGGCAAAAGGGAGTCCAGGAAGTGCAGCAAACAGTGTTTAATTCACACTTGCATAAAATAAACTCCAAACAGTCACTTAGTGTTAATTCACACACAGCAGAAAACGTAAGGCAAAACAAAAAGTCCAATACAGGTTCCAATCATCTGGGAGGTTTAGGTGCGTGTTCGCACCTGGCTGTCAGCCCAGCCGCAGGACAATCCACCCTGAGGCTTCCAGGCCGACTGCACGCCTCTTTGCTGGGCTTCTGCTTCCAGCCCAGAGAACTCCACAGCACTACCAGCAGCTCCAGGACAAATCACACACAGCTGCTGGTGCTGGCTGTGTTTTTAAACCCAGCCCAAAACCAGGACTGGGTCGTGGGGAGCGGCCACCCACCCTACACTTTAGCTGCTCCCGGTAAGAGCCTGCCCGGATCGGCTTTGCAGCCATGCTATCTAGCAATTGTGTCAGTAGCACTACCTGCTGCTGACATCGACAAAATGGCTCTTACCTCACCGAGGCTATGAACCTCGGTGACACGTACCTGCCATCCATGACGGCACACACACCTTACCACAGTACATACAAAAATGTTGGCTGTCTGTCATTTTGGCATAAGTTATTCCCCTAAAAAAGTTCTGGTTGGCAACCCGGACAGAAACATCAAACTGTTTGGAGATCCTATTGCCTTTGCCTTTAACATGTTTGTTTATAATTTTCTTTCTAAGTAGTCTACCTTCTCCTTAGCTTCCTATGTTTCATGTTCAGTGTGGTACCCACCATGATACCAAACAGCGCAATGTGTACTTTTCACCCTTTAAATAGGCAGACTGACTGATTCCAAGTTTGAAGACACCTGTGATGCTAATTGTAGGACACACCGTAGTGTATTATGTCCCTATGGTGAAATTATTTGAAGTCTTTTCTAAGGCAGTTTCATTAGTTTGTTTTTTTAAATTATTCTGTTAAACCACAATTCAAAAGCAATGTCTGTTTTTAATTTTTTTTATTTTAAGTATGTTTTTATTTATTATTAGTGTTGAGCGCGAATATTAGAATAGTGACTTTTTTTTGCAAATATTGCCAGTTCGCAAATTCGCGAATATCGCGAATATAGCGCTATATATTCGCTATTTCGAATATTTGTTTGTGTTTTTTTTTAAGTTGTTAATCCTTGTTGCTCTCTGGTTGTCTAACTTGTCTTCCCACTTCCCAAAAGCTGTTCTTACCTGTCCGTAGGATTCCTGGCTCCCTGCCCGCTCCAGTCAATGCCCTTTGCCACCTCTGCCGACTTCCCGTGTGCATGGGAACGTCTCCATGCTAAAATGTCGACTGTGAGAATCACGATCTTACAAATTTGACTAAGTTGTAATCGCAATGCGATTAATATACCCTGAATTACTCACATTGCGAATTCAACTTAGAGCTGGGTTCCTAGTGGTTGTATTGTTAGAATATAATACGAATATCACAAATTCACGAATATAGCACTATATTCTCAATCTTCGTTATATTCTAGCAAGCCAACCATTAGGAACCCAGCTCTAAGTTTAATTCGCAATGTGATTATATGTTCGCTTCACGAATTAAACTTAGAGCTGAGTTCCTAATGGTTGGCTTGCTAGAATATAACGAAGATTGAGAATATAGTGCTATATTCGTGAATTTGTGATATTCGTCATCTTTGTTATATTCTAGCAATACAACCATTAGGAACTTAGCTCTAAGATCAATTTGCAATGCAATTATATGTTCGATTCGCGAATTAAACTTAGAGCTGAGTTCCTAATGGTTGTTGCTAGAATATAACGAAGATTGAGAATATAGTGCTATATTCGTGATATTCGTTTTATTCTAGCAATACTACCATTAGGAACCCAGCTTTAAGTTGAATTCGCAATGCGAGTATATGTTCACATTGCGAATTACACTTAGAGCTGAGTTCCTAATGGTTATATTGCTAGAATATAACGAAGATTGAGAATATAGTGCTATATTCGGGATATTTGTTATCTTCGTCAATTCTAGCAATATAAGTTACAACCATTAGGAACTCAGCTCTAAGTTTAATTCTCAATGCGAATATAAATTCGCATAACATTCGCAATATATAGAATAATGACGAATATTCAATTTCGACGAATATATGACGAATATTCAATCGAATATTCACAAAATATCGCGAAATCGAATATGGCACCTCCTGCTCATCACTATTTATTATTACTTTTTGTCAGTTTCAAGTTTTTTCAGGGACCATTGTGGTTTTATTTATTTCTTTAACGGATGGGTACCAAAATTTTTGTCTGCAATGAAATTTGAATTTCTTGGGTCCTCAACTATAGCACTTAAAAATTTGTTTCAAATTAAAATTTATTGAGATTATAAAAGCTCTACTTGTTATCCAATTTCATTGTTGATCCTGTGGAGTCAGGAATTCTACATCTGCATTCGTACCAACACAGACAGGAAGTGGAGCTGATCGGTGGTGAACTTGGGCCATCGATGGAGTATTCACAATTAGTAAATTGTATTAATTTAAATTTGAAAACCATCAAAACAACTGGCTGGACCTGCCCCTCTCCCCTTTAATTTATAATACTTGTCTCTTCATATGGGACAGAGGATGCTTGTTCAGGCTCCAAGACCTGCATTCTCTGCACCATTTCAACTCGTACAATGGTTGTCAGTTTGTCACCTAGACTTCTCAGACATTTGAGACTCATATCATTGCATAGAATGATTACGTAGGTTTGCCCTTAGGATAGATATCAGATTTTTGAGGGTCTAATTGCTAGAACCCCCACTAATAATGAAAGAGGGTAAATATTTTAGTGCGTGTCCCCTTCATTGTTTAAGAGGCACAGTCTGTGCTTTTTCTAGTACATGAGTGTGGTATTACATTTCAATTGAAAGAAACTCAGCTGCAATACCAAGTAAAGTCTGGCCTAATTCCAGAGAAATTGATGCTTTTATTATATGACCTGCTTGGTGCAAGGAGGGCGTCACCATTGCATTTTGTTGAACCTGTATTCTCATGACTCAGAGATAAGCTTGTGCACAGTACAGGTTTGATGCTTGCCTGAAAGAAAGAGTCTATACTGTGTTTGCGCTGATGATGTTGCTCTAGGCCGATTTTTGGCCGAATATTCGCCATAAATTCGCAAATTCTAGATCTCTAGTCATAATGTACTTGATTGCGAAAATCGGCAGTGTAATATATTTGCAATAAAAATTTGCGATTAGAATATTCACGCCCAACAGTATTCGTGAATATAAATATATAGCACTATATTCTAGATATTCGTGAATTCTCAAAGTGGCGATATTCACGATTAGAATGCGCAATTCGAATATTCGCTCTCAACCTTAATGGAGTCCAGAAAACCCCTTCAAATTGGGTCCCTTGTTATACAAGTTACCCCTCTGCTCCTCTGCTCTAGTTACCCTTTCATATGATGGATCACATGTCAAACAAATGAGGAAAGACTGAGATATTGAGGGACATTTATTAATAATGGCGTAATTTGCACGAAAAAATACTAACATTCCAAATCAAAAGTGCCGATTTGTTTCACCTCATATATCATAAGGTGCACACCCCTTTTAAAATGTGACTTTTTTATATACAAACTTGATTATTTTCCTATTTCTCTTGATTAGCAACATTTTAACGCCAATAGCATGGAAATTCAACTTTTTTTAAACAGAAATATGCCAACCACTTGCGACTTTTGAAGCATATTTGCGATATTTCCACTAGATATTTCCACTTAATTGCTACTTTTGTCTCATACTCTCAACGTGTTTGTTATTGTTTTGTTGAATGTCAATTTACTGACAAAACTCTCTAGTTTAGTTCATTTATATTAGATAAAAATAAATGTGTCCTGTTTTAATACTTACCGATCACTTGTTCCCTCGATGAGTTGTATTTCTTTTCATAAATGCGACTTTTTGACAAAAATTCGCATTTTTCTGCTATAAACGCGACGTTTTACATAAAACACTACCAGATAAGCCAGCTTAATTGTCCGCAACAATTTGAGCAATTTCTGATGATAAGAGGATGATAAATGAGGCATAATATGGGACAATTAGATAGCCCCGCCCACTTTCATATTTATAACTCAATTATAGCGTAATGTATTCTTTATAGTGAAAATTCTGGACAAAATTGTTTATATATTTGGCACAAATCAAAACGCCATTCTTTTTGGTGCATTCTACACCATAATTCTGGTGCAACCTGCTTAGTAAATGTTCCCCAATCAGTCTAAAATCATTCATGTTTTTCTTATTTGTTACCTTACTTTTTTACTTTGTTGCTATAAAACTGGATTTGTTCTTTAGACATTTCTTTTTTTACATGACATGGGAGAATAACATCCGATGTTAGGAACGACAAAATCCTTGATGGTATCTGGAAGTGAAAATTGTGAAGAACAATCATAAATGATGTGATCACACAATAAATACACCATTGTATCCAGAGAGGACAGCAGCAGTAAGTACTCAAACCATTAAATTATCAACCGAGTAAATATGATGCAGCACACTTGATATAATCCTTTAATGTCATTCTTTTAACAGATACGCTTATTTAGTTGCTTACCTCATGTAAATCTTTACCATGTTTTGTTTTTGTTTTTTTTCAATTTGGACTCCTGACCCCTTTTTACCATGCAAACTAGAGATGAGCTAATTTCTTAAAAGTTCGATTCGGCTGCTTTGCCGAATGTCACAAACAAATTTGCTTTACACAATATTCAGGGGTACACACTAACGTATCAGAAAAAAGAGTGCAATTAATAGTCCAAAACAACTATATCAAATAAAGGGGACCACTAGAGAGTCCAAGAAGACTATTACTTAAATGCACATCCGTTGCCGGCGATACACGTGGGGCTCTTTTTGTCGGCGGTTGTCCACATGGGGGTATCTGGCACAGACTTTTGACTGATCGCTTTCATTTATACTTGTGTGGTTAGGTATGGTTCCCTGCACCATGTTGTTACTTGTATTCAGTTTGTATATGTGTCTGTACTGCCAGTACATTGTACTCTGATACTTTCTTTATTATATTGTGCCCTGGACTCCGCCGTTGTGCAGGGTTATTTCACCCGCACTTGTCCAATATTGTATACAATTTTTAATGTTTTTTGTGTGTCTTCTTTTGTGTCTCTACTAATAAATTAATATTTTATAGTTATTTGACTGGATGTGCATTTAAGTAATAGTCTTCTTGGACTCTCTAGTGGTCCCCTTTACTTGAAACAAATTTGCTTTGTCACGAAACACTTTTTTTTTGTAAGCAGCGGGAGCAAAACAGGGAGCTGCGATAGCTCCGTTCCCGTCATTGCACCCCTGAGATGCCGCATTCATACATGATCGTGGCATCTGCGTGTAAAATTAACAATAAAAAATTTTTAATCAAACTTACCACCTCCATTTGCTTGCGACGGGACGGCCGCCGCCAACTTGCTTGAAGAGTTCGGCTGAAAACCTGTGAGGCCTGAGATTATGTCATCACGCCGACTGGCGTGGTCACATATGACTTCGATTCGCTCATCTCTAATGCAAACAATACAGTTAGTTTCCATACGGTATGTTTGCTGATAGTGAAGTGGAATAAACCAGCAAAAACCATTTGTTAAGACATGCAATTTATTATCGACTTTAGATTCAAAGTACTTCCGAAAAAAAGCTGAGCTGTGCCAAAAATAATACCGGGGTACCGGTTGTAAAATTTGGAAGGACAATTTATCCTTGTTTCCTTCAATCCATAAATGATTGTAGGTCTAGAACAGTATGACGGAAACAGATGCATCCGTGTTGTTGCGCCTCGTTTCTGGCATCAGTCGCATCTGAATTTTGATGACGTTGAGCACCTCAGTAATAAATCTGGTTCATTTTCATCCTAGCTCCTCTAGTTTTAGGCTAGTTTTATCGAAGCCATGTAATAAATCTGCCACATTGTTCACACCTGAAACTTTCAACACAATAACATGTTTTGGCACAAAGAAAAATTAAGACAACGTTAAGATGCCATGCTGAAATTGGGTCATCGCAGACTCATCATCCTACAGTTATGTAGATTTGTTAAATGGTGACACAGAATCCATCATCCTGCAAGATATTAAAATGCACATTCTGAAAATCTGATTTAATAAAGTTAATTTTCACCACAAACACCTTCCAGACTGTCATATCACTTGAAGTGTTAGTGATGCCTCGAGGTAGAGGCTCAAATGACGAACTTGCATCATGTTGTCTAATTAAATCATGAATCAATTAATGTTTCAAAATTGTGTGATTGTAATAAACTAAAGAAGGATCTGCTGATTCTGCTCCTGTTTGTCAAGGAGAAAGTGGCAGAAGTGAGACTGAGCTTTCTGAGGAATTGAAGGGGTTTAATGAAATTCTGATATTGATGACCTATCCTCAGAATAGGCGGGGGTCCGACACCTAACACCCCCGCTGATCAGCTTGAACCTAGAAAGTGCACAATGGTCTCTGAAAAGAGCTGATAGGCCATTATATCAAAATCTCAGAGAACCCCAGTAAAGGATTTTTTTTTTGTTTTAGAGTGGATTATTCTGATTTCTGTAGGAATACACGAGTAGTACAATAAGAGCAAAATTTTAGTTAGTGGTTCCTGGGGAAACATTTTTGTAGAGCTCCTTTGTAGGGACATATAATATGCAACTAACGGTCTCCATACCGATTTGATTATGATCGATCGCGGCAACCAACTTTGAGAATTGAAAGGTGGAGGACTCTGGATGTTAAAGTCCTCCATGGGCATTTTTCCTTTTTTGCTTTAATTATAATCTCCCTCTCTGCATTGTGTTTAATGTTTCCAACATATAGCAACTAGTAAAAGTGAGAACTGTGCAGTCCTATCAAATTGTAAAGTCAATAGAAATGACATGACACTACTAAAGTCAGGGACATTTCCATGGTAAAAATAAGGCAAACAGCAAAATCCCAAATATCACAAGATGCTGTCTAGGTTGACTCAGTTGCACAGCCTCTTTGTCTATATTCCCTTCTTTCATCTTTATTGTAATGTATTTGACATCAAACTTCCAACAATCAACCAATGGATACAAAAAGTTGACCATATCTTCTGGCAGGAAGAATTAGCCAGATGAGAAACAGGAAGTCACGCATTGCATTGCCCTGTACGGTTGATTGTCCCCTCGAGCACTTTTCAGAAACTTTTACATTTGACCTAGTCATGCTCTGTGAACCACTGAGAGCTATTGAGACCCATGTTCTGCCCTACCAATACTCTTTGCTCACCCTTATTTTCTCCCATGTTGCTAAACACTTCTAAATACTTAATACATGTTGACTGTTATCACTACTCAATAATGAAATACTTGATCCGGGTTGTAAATGACCTATTCTAAAGGTAAAGCCACACAGTCAGGTTCCTTGATGCAGTTTTGAAAGCCAAGATCAGGGGTGGAGATCATAAAAGAACAGAAAGAATAAAGAACAAATACAACTTCTGCCCTTTTATTGAATTTGCTCCTGGTTTTGGCTTCCAAAACTGCATTAAGAACCCTGAACGTGTGGCCATACTCTCACTTGGAAAGGTACCTGTCCATTTTTTCTCCCTATAGCCATTCATATCAATTTATATACATCTTCATCCATGGTAATAACCTGTACAAGTTTATTCATTTATCTATACATGGTGCTGGCCTGCAGGGAAAGTATGGTGGTGGTGTTGGAGAGAATGGGAGTAATGGCAGCGGCTATGAGAGTTGTGGTAGTCCTCATGGTGGCAGCCTGTTCTCCAGAACTCCCCCAAGCAACATGTGCAGTGAGTGAAGGGATGCAACCTTTCTTCCCCTCAGGGTACACCCTGGATTTTGGAGCCTTCTGCTTAGTGGTGGCTAGGGTGCACTTGATGGTGAACTGGTAGCAGGATGCTAGGCAGGAGGGAAGGTACCAGGTAGGCGGATGGTGGAGGCAATGATCAGACTGGCTTGACTATAGCAAACAACTGTCTCTTTACTTGGAGATGATAGGTGGCTTTGTTCAAAAATATGTAGTGGGCACAGTTCTCAAGTATATCCCATGGAGATGTTTCCCAAAAGCTGTGGATATGGGGTAAGCAGTATGATGATCTCCTATAATTCTTTCTCTAGATATGCAATGCATTCTTCCTAATTGACCAAAGTTCTTTCTCAACATATTTGCAGTACACAACTGCAGAGTGCAGTCCTAGAATGGATGGTCAGTCGTGTGCTGAAAGCCATATTACCCAAACCACATGCAGTAAAGTCCAAAGCCATTAACATGCATTATGAGTACTGTCTTAACCAACACAAAGTCCTTTTAAAAGTCCCCTCAACCATCTGTAGAAAATTCAGTGCTGCAGAAGAATTCCTCTTTTCCTGCTTTAGCTTCAGTTTTGCTGGATGACACAGCAGCAACTACATGTATGTCTCCTGTCTTGACCTAATTGCCAACAACTCACTAGCCAGGGAAAGTGGGGCCAGCCAGCCACCTGGCAACTTTTACTAAGGACTGCCAGTTAACTATTTCTTACCCATACTCAGCCTTTTTAGAAAATGCAAAGTGCATAATACAACAACATCACTTGTTTGTACCACTGAAAATGTATAATTAGCAGACATTAACTCTCTTAGCAATGAACCATACTACATTAGAACATCAATTCTTTGGCAGTGAACTATTTGATACTTTAGCAGTGAACCCCTAGTCACTGCATATTACATTTCCAAATCATTGAGGTGTATGCTGTTTTCACGTACAGTAGGTTCTTATATGTGCATACACATCTGCATTCAGACGGCTGTAGAAGAGACTCCAGGCACTTTTATGCTTGGTGGTATCACTAGTTTAGTTATATATGTCTGGACAAATGTTGGAGGGCA
>JAKVIS010003041.1:0-19265 GCA_033119425.1 Bufotes viridis | reverse complement strand
GCTTCGTTCAGTTACGTATTGCTATATATTAACTTTATCCAATGTATAAAATGATCCCCAAAACCAAAGCATCTAAGAACCTCCCACAAATAATCCCATTCTACACAGTCGAATGCTTTAGTTACATAGTAACATAGTAACATAGTATATAAGGCCGAAAAAAGACATTTGTCCATCCAGTTCAACCTGTTTCCTGCAAGTTGATCCAGAGGAAGGGAAAAAACCCCTGTGAGGTAGAGCCAATTTTCCCCACTTAAGGGGAAAAAATTCCTTCCCGACTCCAATCAGGCAGTCAGAATAACTCCCTGGATCAACGACCCATCTTTAGTAGCTATAGCCTGAAATATTATTACGCTCCAGAAATACATCCAGGCCCCTCTTGAATTCCTTTATTGTACTCACCATCACCACCTCCTCAGGCAGAGAGTTCCATAGTCTTACTGCTCTTACCGTGAAGAACCCTTTTCTATGTTTGTGTACAAACCTTCTTTCCTCCAGACGCAGAGGATGTCCCCTCGTCACAGTCACAGTCCTGGGGATAAATAGATGATGGGAGAGATCTTTGTACTGACCCCTGATATATTTATACATAGTTATTAGATCTCCCCTCAGTCGTCTTTTTTTCTAGAGTGAATAACCTAATTTTGATACCCTTTCAGGGTACTGTAGTTGCCCCATTCCAGTTATTACTTTAGTTGCCCTCCTCTGAACCCTCTCTAGCTCTGCTATGTCTGCCTTGTTCACGGGAGCCCAGAACTGTACACAGTACTCCATGTGTGGTCTGACTAGTGATTTATAAAGTGGTAAGACTATATTTTCATCACGGGCATCTATGCCCTTTTGATGCAACCCATTATCTTATTGGCCTTAGCAGCTGCCTGACACTGGTTTTTACAGCTTAGTTTGTTATTTATTAAAATTCCTAGATCCTTTTCCATGTCAGTGTTACTGAGTGTTTTACCATTTAGTATGTACGGGTGACTTGCATTATTCCTTCCCATGTGCATAACTTTACATTTGTCAGTGTTAAACCTCATCTGCCATTTCTCTGCCCAAGCCCCCAATCTATCCAGATCCCTCTGTAGCAGAAAACTGTCCTCTTTAGTGTTAATTACTTTACACAGTTTAGTGTCATCTGCAAAAATTGATATATTACTGTGCAAGCCTTCTACAAGATCATTAATAAATATATTGAAGAGAATAGGGCCCAATACTGAACCCTGAGGTACCCCACTAGTGACCGTGACCCAATCTGAGTGTGTACCGTTAATAACCACCCTCTGTTTTCTATTACTGAGCCAGTTACTTACCCACATACAGATATTTTCTCCTAGTCCAAGTGTTCTCATTTTATATACTAACCTTTTATGTGGTACAGCGTCAAATGCTTTGGAGAAGTCCAGATATACGACATCCATTGATTTGCCGCTGTCAAGTCTAGAACTTACCTCCTCATAGAAACTGATTAAATTAGTTTGACATGACCGATCCCTCATGAAGCCATGCTGATATGGTGTAATTTGCTTATTTTCATTGAGATACTCCAAGATAGCATCTCTTACAAAACCTTCAAACAGTTTACCCACAACAGATGTTAAACTTACCGGCCTATAATTTCCAGGCTCTGTTTTGGACCCTTTTTGAATATTGGCACCACATTTGCTATACGCCAGTCTGGTGGAACATTCCCTGTCAGTATGGAGTCCGTGAATATCAAAAATAAGGGTCTGGCTAGGACATCACTTAATTCCCTTAGGATACGGGGTGTATGCCATCCGGTCCTGGCGATTTGTCTATTTTAATCTTTTTAAGTCGCTGCTGTACTTCTTCCTGGGTCAGACAGGGCACTTTTAAAGGGAATTTACTTTTACATTTTGCATTTCATCTGACAGTTTATTTTCCTCAGTGAAAACAGTGGTGAAGAAAATATTTAATAAGCTTGGCTTTATCCTCATCGCTTTCTGCAACTCCCCCTCATTGCTATGTAGAGGGCCGACTCCTTCAGGTTTATATTTTTACCATTTATATAATTGAAAAACATTTTAGGGTTAGTTTTGCTCTCTTTGGCAATTAATCTCTCGGTCTCTAGTTTGGCAGTTTTTATTAGTTTTTACATATTCTATTTTTTTCCTTATAGTTTATCAGTGCTTCCTGGCTCCCCTCCTGTTTTAGTGATTTATATGCTTTCTTTTTGTCATTTATTGCTTTTTTACGGTTCTATTTATCCACATTGGTTTCTTCTTATTTCTTAGCCTTTTATTTCTATAAGGTATGCATCGATCACAATTTGATGTTACAATGCTTTTAAAAATCTCCCATTTTGTGGTTGTATTTTTATTTTTGAGGACTATGTCCCAGTTAATTGGGCCTATGGCCTCTCTTAGTTAGCTAAATTTTGCTTTTTTGAAGTCCGGTATTCTTGTTCCTCCCTGTAGAAACTCTCGTTTGAAGGATAATTGGAAGGTTATTACTTTATGGTCACTATTTCCCAGGTGTCCCCCGACCTGCCGTCTGTTGTTCTATCAGGTCTATTGGTTAATACTAAGTCCAGTATGGCCGTCCCTCTAGTTGGGTCCTGAACCATTTGGGAAAGGTAATTGTCTTTGGCTATTGCCAAGAACCTGTTTCCTTTATGGGATGTACAGGTTTCAGTTTCCCAGTCTATATCTGGGTAGTTGAAGTCCCCATAATAACCACCTCATTATGGTTTGCCGCCTTGTTTATCTCGTTTAGTAATAGATTTTCTGCGGACTCTGGTATATTAGGTGGTTTATAGTAAACTCCTATTAGTAATTTATTATTGTTTTTGGCTCCATTTATCTCCACCCACAATGACTCCACATTTTCGTGTCCCTCACAGATGTCTTCCCGGAGTGTGGGCTTTAGACAGGACTTTATGTAAAGGCAGACCCCTCCCCCTCTCCGGTTTTGTGATCCTTTCTGAACAGATTGTAACCTTGTACATTAACAGCCCAGTCATAGCTATCATCCAGCCATGTCTCAGTTATTCCCACTATGTCATAATCCTCCTCACACATCACTAATTCCAGTTCTCCAGTTTTATTAGTCAGGCTTCTGGCATTAGTATACATACATTTGAGAGGTTTATGCATATTTTTGCCCTACACCTTTCCTTCTGAACTTTTCTAGTCCCTCCTTCCATTTCTCCCCCAGTCCCACTACCTTGCCCCCGGTCTCTATCTGCACTATCTTCCCCTCCTATAATGTAATTTCTCTCCCCCTCAGTCCCTAGTTTAAACACTCCTCCAACCTTCTAGCCATCTTTCTCCCCAACACGGCTGCCCCTTCCCCATTGAGGTGCAGCCAGTCCCTACGATAGAGCCTGTAGCCGATAGCAAAGTCGGCCCAGTTCTCCATGAACCCAAAACCCTGCTTCCTACACCAGTTCTTGAGCCACTTGTTAAACTCTCTAATCTCCCGCTGCCTCTCTTGTGTGGCCCGTGGTACAGGCAGTATTTCGGAAAATACTACCTTTGAGGTCCTTGCCCTGAGCTAGTTGCATCCAAAGATAATATACCTTTCTTACTATCTTTTTGATTATTTCCCTCTATATTAGTAAAAACCCTCCTAATATTGATCAATCTCCCAGGGATAAAACCTGTTTGATCTTCACTTACTAAAGTTTTAATTACTTTTGATAATCTATCTTCTAAAACATTCACAAATAGTTTTATATCAGTATTCAACAATAATATAGGTCTATATGATTCTGTTTTTAATAAATCCTTACCATCTTTGGGAATCAAAACAATAATAGCCTCGTCCATTGAATCTGGCAACTTTTCAGCCCTCATGGCCTCACACAGAGTTTCCCTTAATTCTGGTAAGAGTATTTGGCTGAACTCCTTAGTTATCTCAAATGGTAATCCATCACCTCCTAGAGCTTTCCTATCCCTAACAGATCTCAAAACCCTTTCTAACTCTTCCAGTTGTATTTCCTTCTCCAACTGGTCTCTTTGACTTATTTACACTTTTTAAAAGTCACCCCATTCAAGTACTGACATAATTCCTCTTTTTCATAATATATTTTTGACTTGTATAAGTCCTGATAATAGCTGCCAAAAACCTCACTTATCTGTTCCGGAGTTTTTACAGTCTGTCCCTTATTATTTCTTATTCTCCCTATCCAGGATTTTCTCTGTTGGTTTTTAACTATATTAGGTAGATTCTTACCCACTCCGAAAAAAACCTTGAAACTGAAAAAACAATGTTGTTTGAGATTTTTCAGTATATGTCTTTAACCACTTGAAGACCACAGGTTTATACCCCCCTAGTGACCAGGCCCTTTTTTACAAATCCGCACTACACTACTTTCACCGTTTATTGCTCCGTCATACAACTTACCACCCAAATGAATTTTACCTCCTTTTCTTCTCACTAATAGAGCTTTCATTTGGTGGTATTTCATTGTTGCTGACATTTTTACTTTTTTTGCTATTAATAAAAAGCAAAAAAAATGACATTTTTCACTTTCAGTTGTAAATTTTTTTTTAAAAAACTACATTTCTATATAAATTTTTCACAAAATTTATTGTTCTACATGTCTTTGATAAAAAAAATCCAATAAGTGTATATTTATTGGTTTGGGTAAAAGTTATAGCGTTTACAAACTATGGTGCAAAAAGTGAATTTCCGCATTTTGAAGCAGCTCTGACTTTCTGAGCACCTGTCATGTTTCTTCAGGTGCTAGAATGCCAGGATAGTATAAATACCCCCAAATTACACCATTTTAGAAAGAAGACACCCCAAAGTATTCACGGAGGGGCATGGTGAGTTCATGTATCATTTCATTTTTTTTCACAAGTTAGCGGAATATGATACTTTCTGAGGAAAAAAAAATAATAATAAAGTTTCCATTTCTGCTAACTTCTGGCAAAAAAAAAATAAATCTCAGACGGACTCACTATGCCCCTCAGTGAATACCTTGGGGTGTCTACTTTCCGAAATGGGGTCATTTGTGGGGTGTGTTTACTGCTCTGGAATTTTGGGCGGGGCTAAATTGTGAGCAGCCATGTAAAACCTAAAGGTACTCGTTGGAATTTGGGCCCCTTTGCGCACCCAGGCAGCAAAAAAGTGTCACACACGTGGTATCGCCGTACTCAGGAGAAGTAGGGCAATGTGTTTTGGGGTGTATTTTTACATATACCCATGCTGGGTGAGAGAAATATCTCTGTAAATTGTCAACTTTGTATAAATTTTTTTAAAAGTTGTCGTTTACAGAGATATTTCTCACACAAAGTATGGGTATATATAAAAATACACGCCAAAACACATTGCCCTACTTCTCCTGAGTACGGCGATACCACATGTGTGGCACTTTTTTGCAGCCTGGGTGCGCAAAGGGGCCCTAAAACCAATGAGTACCTTTAGAATTTCACAGGACATTTTTACGCATTTGGATTCCAGAATTCTTCTCAGGCTTTAGAGACTCCTAAAATGCCAGGGCAGTAAAAATACCCCACAAGTGGCCCCATTTTAGAAAGAAGACACCCCAAGGTATTCCGTGAGGGGTATGGTGAGTTCATGTAAAATTTTATTTTTTGTCACAAGTTAGTGGAATATGAGACTTTGTAAAAAAATAAAAAATAAAAAATAAAAATATCAATTTCCGCTAACTTGTGCCAAAAAAAAAAAATTCTGTGAACTCGCCATGCCCCTCACGGAATACCTTGGGGTGTCTTCTTTCCAAAATGGGGTCACATGTGGGGTATTTATACTGCCCTAGCATTTTAGGGGCCCTAAAGCGTGAGAATCCAAATGCGTAAAAATGCCCTGTGAAATCCTAAAGGTACTCATTGGTTTTAGGGCCCTTTGCGCATCTTGGCTGCAAAAAGTGTCACTCATGTGGTATTGCCGTACTCAGGAGAAGTAGGGCAATGAGTTTTGAGGTGCATTTTTACATATACCCATACTGTGTGTGAAATATCTCTGTAAATGACAACTTTAAAAAAAAATTTATACAAAGTTGTCAATTTACAGAGATATTTCTCTCACCCAGCATGGGTATATGTAAAAATACACCCCAAAACACATTGCCCTACTTCTCCTGAGTACGGCGATACCACATGTGTGCCACTTTTTTGCAGGTAAGATGCGCAAAGGGGCCCTAATTCTAATGAATACCTTTTAGGAGGGCATTTTTACGCATTTTTCTTCTCACGCTTTAGGGCCCCTAAAATGCCAGGGCAGTATAAATACCCCAGATGTGATCCGATTTTGGAAAGAAGACACCCCAAGGTACTCCGTGAGGGGCATGGCGAGTTCACAGAATATTTTTTTTTTGGCACAAGTTAGCGGAAATTGATTTTTTATTATTTTTTCTCACAAAGTCTCCCTTTCCGCTAACTTTTGACAAAAAGTTAAATTTTTCATGGACTCATTATGCCCCTCAGCGAATACCTTGGGGTGTCTTCTTTCCAAAATGGGGTCATTTGTGGGGTGTTTGTACGGTTCTGGCATTTTGGGCGGGGCTAAATTGTAAGCAGCCATGTAAAAGCTAAAGGTACTCGTTGGAATTTGGGCCCCTTTGCACACCCAGGCTGCAAAAAAGTGTCACACATGTGGTATCGCCGTACTCAGGAGAAGTAGGGCAATGTGTTCTGGGGTGTATTTTTACATATACACATGTTAGGTGAGAGAAATATCTCTGTAAATTGACAACTTTGTATAAAATTTTTTTAAAAGTTGTCGTTTACAGCGATATTTCTCACACAAAGTATGGGTATATATAAAAATACACCCCAAAACACTGTGCCCTACTTCTCCTAGTACGGCGTACCACATATGTGTACTTTTTGCAGCCAAGATCGCAAAGGGGCCTAAAACCAATGAGTACCTTTAGGATTTCACAGGGCATTTTTACGTATTTGGATTCTCACGCTTTAGGACCCCTAAAATGCCAGGGCAGTATAAATACCCCACATGTGACCCCATTTTGGAAAGAAGACACCCCAAGGTATTCCGTGAGAGGCATGGCGAGTTCACAGAAAAAATTTTTTTGCCACAAGTTAGCGGAAATTGATATATATATATTTTTTTTTTACAAAGTCTCATATTCCACTAACTTGTGACAAAAAATAAAATTTTGCATGAACTCACCATACCCCTCACGGAATACCTTGGGGTGTCTTCTTTCTAAAATGGGGTCACATGTGAGGTTTTTGTACTGCCCTGGCATTTGAGTGTCTCCGCAATCATTGCACGTATGGCCAGCATTAGGAGTTTCTGCGATTCTCCTTATATTGAGCATACGGGTAATGAGATTTTTTTTTTCCGTTCAGCCTCTGGGCTGAAAAAAAGAAAAAAATGAACGGCACAGATTTTTTCATTCGCATGGATCACAAGTAGCTAGCTAACTGGCGGTGATAAGGGACCCTTATGCCCCATTCACACGTCCGAAATTCTGTTTGCGGAACGGAATTGTGGACCCATTCATTTCTATGGGGACAGACTTTGTCTCGCTCGGATCCGGAATTACGGATCCGCGCTTCCGGGTCTGCACTTCCGTTCTGCAAAAATATAGAGCATGCCCTTTTCTTGTCCGCAATTGCGGACAAGAAAAAGCATTTTCTATATAGTTCTGTGCGGATCTGCAAAATGCGGAAAGCACATTGCCGGTGTCCGTATTTTGCGGATCCGTAGATCCATGGATCTGCAGATCCATGGATCCGCAGATCCATGGATCCGCAAAACACATACAGGCGTCGGAATGAGCCTTACAGGGGGGTGATTAGTGACAGGGGTGTGACAGGGGGGTGATCAGGGGGTGACATGGGTGATCAGGGGTTAATCAGTGATGAGGGGTGGGGGGGTGTGTGTGTAGTGATTGGTGCACTTTACCTATGTTTCCTCTTGTGGTCCCAAACAAAGGGACCACCAGACGAGCAGACAGCAGGCATATCAGACGCTGTTTACAAAACAGCGTCTGATATGCGATATAAATGCGTTTTTTTCCGCATCTACAGCCTGCCAGTGCATGATCAGCGCTGGCAGGCTGTAGTTTCAGTTGTCCCGGCTCCGATCACATGAACGCGCGCGCACGACGCGCGCGCGTTCATGCGAAATCTCAGGTCTCACGAGATGACGCCGATAGGCGTGACTGAGACCTCAGAGAGTCGCCGTGCTGACGCCCATCGGCGTTAGCGTGGCGGCAATTGGTTAAGCTTCTCTTGCTCCTCCTCCCATTTTTTCAGCCTTTCCAATGAGGGATCAACCACACAACTTACTCTAGCCTCCTCTAACTTCTGTTCTGCAACCCTAGTTTTCTCTTTAACGTTTGTTTCTTCAAATAATTCACTTTCTTAGGCAGAACTCCTCTTAGGAAGGCCTTCGCCATATCCCAAACTGTCTGCTTATTAGTTGAATCTTTATTAATCTGAACAAAAATCTTTAGTTTTTCCTTAATATCTTCTTTGTCTTTTAACAAAATGACTAGAGAGAGTTCCAGGTTTACAATTTTCAAGGAACCATTTCTCCATAAATTCACGACAATTGGGTCCCTCTATCCCCTCTGTTATTCCCACACATTTCAAATTTGTTCTTGTCCTATATTCTAAATCTATTAATTTATTTTCCATGGCCACTAAATCTTCCACAACCGCTGTTCTGTTCTCCATCTCCTGCAAGCATTCTCTCAATCTTACTAAGTCGTCAAACTCACATCTGTTTGTACCGACCCAATCTCAGTTACTAGTTTCCCCATTACGTTTTCAAGTCTGTTCACAGTATGAAAAATCTCTTTTACCATTTTAGCATCATTCATTACATATCCCCCTGAGTGATTAAGTAGCACATTTTCTTTCAACTGAGGATCTAGTAGTGATGAATAGTGAAGAGCGAGCATGCACGGCTAAATACCAGTCCGGCTCGAGCATTGCTGTGCTCAGCACATGGCGGTACTTGGCCTAATACCACATGTGCTCGAGCGCCCTGCTCGAGTCTCCACCCCACATGTTTCACTGTTGTAAGCAGCCAATGAAGGTGCAGGTAAGTACTGCCCTCACTGTAATGCCAGGAGCCATGTTGGCTGCTGGCATTACAGCGATTGGCTGGCCGGAACGCGTCATTGGCTGGCCGGAACGCGTCATTGGGTGCTATGTAGCACCCGATGACGCATGTTCGGCTCAGACGTAGACAGGGAGAGCAGAGCGTAGTAAGGTAAAGACAGAGTAGGGAGTGAAATTTAACAGATTTTATCAGTAACAAGATATGCAAATACCCAAATGTCCTTTTAAGGACAACAGTGTGTGTGTGCGTTTTACAGCAGCAATCAATTTAACTCTTGCAGTCTCAGGGACAGTGCTATTGAAGGGACAGATAGTGCAGGGAGAGACATTTGCAGTTTTTACTATCAAAAGCTTTTCAAAGACCCCACAATGCCTTTTAATGACTACTCTGTGTGTTGCACAGCAGCAAGATATTTTTATTTTGCACCTATAAGTGACATATAGTGTACATCATCTGCAGACTGTGTCTTTAATAATCTGGCTCACATCTAGTGACCATGGTGTGTGGCTTTGTGTAAAAAATACAGTCCTACATCAGCAAACAGTGTCTGCAGTGCCGGATTAAGAGCATCATGGGCCTGGTGGTGAAGATTTTAATGGGCCTTTTTATAGAAAATGAAAATGCAACAAGGAGCAATTTTCTATAACACAAATAAAGTGCATCTGTCATATGTTTTATGTATATGAAATTACCAGGATAGCTGAATAGATGTTGATTTATTGATACCTTGCATACCTTTATAGAATCTGTCCTTTAGTCTTTATTTAGCTTCAAAAAAATAAGTAAAACACTTATTGGGGCCCAGAGTGTCAATAAAGGTGTGGGTAGGGGTTCCTCTGTGCCCTCCAGACCGTAACACCTCTCCCATGTGAAGTCACGCCGCTCTTTTGGTTGACACCAACGGCTCACTTGACAGTCTCACTGTTCACAGTAAATAATCTCTGCCTGTGATGACGGTGAAACCTTCTGTCCTCTAGACGTAGAGGATGCCCCCTTGTCAAGGATACTGGCCTAAGTATAAAAAGATCCCTAGAAAGATCTCTGTACTATCCATTCACATACTTGATCATTGTGATAAGATCGCCCCTAAGATGTATTTTCTCCAAACTAAATAACCCCAAGTCTTGATACTGTAATTCCCCATACCATTAATTACCTTGAGTCGCCCTCCTCTTCACTCACTCCAGTTCAGCCATGTGCTCCATAATCCATTTTACACATTGATGGGCCCAGTGCAAGATTTTCATGATTTTTCAAGATTTTCTAATCTTTTTGGAGATCATTTTTTATACACAGTAGCATGCTATATGAAACGTGGTGTTGTGAAATCGGTTTTATACCCAATAAAACATATTTGCAAAACTGCATGTAAAAATGTAAGCATCTTGATTGTCATTGTTCCATAAATCGTTTTCAAAAACACAAATTTTTACATGCATGCTGCAAAGATGCTATGTGTAATTGGGAAAGGTTTGGAGTGAAGTCTTCTGGATCATCCTTTTTTATTTCCCTTCTTGCTCAGATCACTATGCCGATATGTGACTCGTTTCTGCAGAGTTGGAAGGCAAACATCTTAGAAGCCGCAGTTTTCCAGCACCCTTAGCACCTCTATGCAAACACGCCATTTATAGTGCCCCAAATGGTAATAACACCCCCTTGTGCCCCCATACAGTAGGTAGGTATCACATAGTAAGTTGACCCCCCCTATTGAGTAGGCAGGTAGGAGAAGCATCATGGGCCTGGTGGTGAAGATTTTAATGGGCCTTTTTATAGAAAATGAAAATGCAACAAGGAGCAATTTTCTATAACACAAATAAAGTGCATCTGTCATATGTTTTATGTATATGAAATTACCAGGATAGCTGAATAGATGTTGATTTATCGATACCTTGCATACCTTTATAGAATCTGTCCTTTAGTCTTTATTTAGCTTCAAAAAAATAAGTAAAACACTTATTGGGGCCCAGAGTGTCAATAAAGGTGTGGGTAGGGGTTCCTCTGTGCCCTCCAGACCGTAACACCTCTCCCATGTGAAGTCACGCCGCTCTTTTGGTTGACACCAACGGCTCACTTGACAGTCTCACTGTTCACAGTAAATAATCTCTGCCTGTGATGACGGTGAAACCTTCTGTCCTCTAGACGTAGAGGATGCCCCCTTGTCAAGGATACTGGCCTAAGTATAAAAAGATCCCTAGAAAGATCTCTGTACTATCCATTCACATACTTGATCATTGTGATAAGATCGCCCCTAAGATGTATTTTCTCCAAACTAAATAACCCCAAGTCTTGATACTGTAATTCCCCCATACCATTAATTACCTTGGTCGCCCTCCTCTTCACTCACTCCAGTTCAGCCATGTGCTCCATAATCCATTTTTACACATTGATGGGCCCAGTGCAAGATTTTCATGATTTTTCAAGATTTTCTAATCTTTTTGGAGATCATTTTTTATACACAGTAGCATGCTATATGAAACGTGGTGTTGTGAAATCGGTTTTATACCCAATAAAACATATTTGCAAAACTGCATGTAAAAATGTAAGCATCTTGATTGTCATTGTTCCATAAATCGTTTTCAAAAACACAAATTTTTACATGCATGCTGCAAAGATGCTATGTGTAATTGGGAAAGGTTTGGAGTGAAGTCTTCTGGATCATCCTTTTTTATTTCCCTTCTTGCTCAGATCACTATGCCGATATGTGACTCGTTTCTGCAGAGTTGGAAGGCAAACATCTTAGAAGCAGCAGTTTTCCAGCACCCTTAGCACCTCTATGCAAACACCCCATCTATAGTGCCCCAAATGGTAATAACACCCCCTTGTGCCCCCATACAGTAGGTAGGTATCACATAGTAAGTTGACCCCCCCTATTGAGTAGGCAGGTAGGAGAAGCCTGCATTATCGATCCCATTGCGCTAATAATCCCCCCCATTAAGTAGGCCCGGACCTGAATGACATATGTATAATAGGTGACCGTGAGCCAATGCTGAGTTACTTAACGCTCTATGAGTTGTTTTCTGGGCAGTATTCTCTGTCACTGAACTGAAGGCTGCTGAACGCGACTCAGTGCTGGCAGGCGGCAGCACTGCACCTGACTCCAAGCAGGAAGAATTTTGAACATCCCGTGCGCAGCAGCTATCTTTCACTTTAAGGCAGGGACCAGGGGAGGGGTCTGATGTGACGACTCAGCACAGCGCGCATAGCTGACCTGTCACCTGACCTGTCACTGTCCTGGTGAGTTCTGTAAAGGGCCGGCCTGGAAAATTTCTCCTTGCGGCGCCGGCCCTGTCATCATCTGACAGTCGAGTCCGGTCCTTCTAAGGCAGTGATGGTAAATCCTTTAGAGACCGAGTGCCCAAAACCCATTTACTTATCACAAAGTGCCAATGCAGGGGAGCACACAACATCATAGGTTATAGTGATGATGTGCATGTTGGGCTGCCAGCGCGAATATTGTACCCACTCATAAAATCTTATCTGTGCAGGACGGCCTAACATGCACAGCATCACAGTAACCTATGATGCTATGTGCTCCCTAGACACGATCAATGCCGCTCCGGGACATATGGCCCACTCACAGACTGGTCGTGTGTATGGGCCCTTAGGAAGAAGGACCCCCTCTACCACCTCCCATACACTGGGGGAGGGTCTGGAGGTGTATGAGTGCTGGGGAATGCAGGTGCTCCCTGAGTCCCCTCAGTCAGTGGAGGGCGCTAGTGACACATTTTATAATTTAGATTAGGTGTTGACTTTTACATTAAAATATAATTATACCAGGCAGGGGCGGACCCAGACAGCAGAGGACCCCTGTGCAAAAAATGTGCCTAGCGCCCCCTCCCCAAACCACACATACAGACGTAAACATATACGATACATGCACAATCCTGAAAGACTAGCATATAAGTACCAGGAGCGCAAATAGATACAGTCGCCCCTTTAAGGCTGCACAGTGCCTGTGACCAACAATGTGTCGTGCAATGTGTCAAAGCAGCGCAAAATAAATAGGGTCGTATTGTGACCGTAGTTTCTTAAAATCATAAACGAAAAGTTGCAAGAAATTCAGCAGGTCAGATTTTTTGTGACCATCAGGTCACTGCCCCATTTACTTTTACTAGTTGTGATGTATCGTAGTGTCGCTGCAATCTTTGGCTGCACAATGAGAAAATGCCCATTCTTGTCTTCTATCAATGAACATATGGATGCGGACAACACACAATGTGCTGCGAGCATCTTTTGCGTACCTGAAATGAATGAATCCACATCCATTCAATAAAATTGAAGAACAGATGCGGACTCCTTTATACGGCCTTTAAATGAGCCCTAACATACATGCAACTGCTCTTTTTCTCACATCCTCACACATGCAGTCACTGTCCCACATGCAGTCACTCACATACACTCGTACACATGCAGGCACTGTCCCACATGCAGTCACTCACATACACTCGTACACATGCAGGCACTGTCCCACATGCAGTCACTCACATACACTCGTACACATGCAGGCACTGTCACACATGGAGGCACTCACATACACTTGTACACATGCAGTCACTCACATACACTGTCATACATGCAGGCACTGTCACACATGCAGGCACTCACATACACTTGTACACATGCAGGCACTGTCACACATGCAGTCACTCACCTACACTGTCACATATGCAGTCACTCACATATACTGTCACACATGCAGAAACTATTTTACACTACGTTACATACAGATCCCTTCCTCACCTCCAGGCTCTGTATTGCTGGTTCTTGTGTCCTCAGCCAGACTCCTCCCCCTCTCAGTCGCAGGCTCAGGCTCCTAACCCTCTCTGTAGCAGATTCCTCCCCCTCTCAATAGCCGGCTCAGACTCCTCCTCCTATCAGTAGCAGGCTCAGGCTCCTCCCCCTCTCCATAGCAGACTCCTCCTCCTCTCAGTAGCAGGCTCAGGCTCCTCCCCCTCTCAGTAGCAGATTCCTCACTCACTGACTGAATACAGCAGGTAAGTGTGCGCCCCTGCAATGTTCCGTCCTCTAGCTCTGCCTACGCCCCTCCCATGTCACATGTTGCTCCCTCACTGCTTCCTGGAGAACATGGCCCAAAAATTAGAGGATATCTTAGAGGCAGTCCAAACTACCAATAAAACGGTAACTAATTTAGCAGTGTCAGTAGCCACTTTACAATCAGATGTGACAATTATTAGAGATGAGATGTCCAAATTAAGAACTAAAGTAAAGCAAATGGAGGGGGAAATGGTGTCTATGACTAAGGATGTAGAGAGATGTAGGGGGCAGTTGAAGGCAAGGGAACAGGAGTTCGGCAAACTCCGGGATAAACTCACAGACCTTGAAGATCGCTCACGTAGATACAATCTGAGATT
This sequence comes from Bufotes viridis, assembly GCA_033119425.1. NCBI lineage: Eukaryota > Metazoa > Chordata > Amphibia > Anura > Bufonidae > Bufotes > Bufotes viridis. Next base: position 4,866 of record JAKVIS010003041.1, on the reverse strand, counting down.
TGTGGGGTTCCCGGAGGGCGCCGAACAAAATAACCCGGCTAATTTTATTCAGGACTGGTTGATTCGGAGTTTGAAGCTGGAGGAGAAGGCCTTGACTTTCTGTGTAGAACGTGCTCACAGAGTTCCTTTCAAAAAACCCGCTATCGGGGCTCCTCCGCGAATCCTCCTGATTAAAATGCTGTGTGCAAGTGACAGGGACTGGGTTCTGAGACGGAAAAGAGAAATAGATACAGTTGAATTTGAGGGTAGACAGATTCAGATTTATCCGGATTTCTCTCATGAGACACAAAAAAAGAGGATGGCATTCCTGGGCATTAAAAAACGACTAGCAGCAGCAAAAATTAAATATTCTATGATGTTCCCTGCACGCTTAAGGGTAGTTTATAATGATTCCATTTATTTTTTTGGGACTTCAGTAGAAGCTTCGAATTGGTGTGATGCAAAAGGAATCTGAGACAATGCTGTTGATGGGCCCTTGGGTATGGGACGGGATCTGGGGGGGGGGTGGAGGTTAGGGTTGGAGGTGTGGGTGGGGAGGGTTGGTGGTGGGAGGGGTTGGTGATGTGGAAGAGGCAAGTGGATCATGTGGTCCTACGAGCCAAGCAGGAGGTGGGTTGAGGGGGAGGGGAAAGGTTGACGTCGATACATTCTACTACAGCTCCCTTAAGTGTGCCCCTTTTTTTGTTATGGTACAAGAACATAGAATATTAACCTGGAATGTGCGTGGGCTGGGAGATAGAATAAAAAGGGTCACCGTATTTGATACCATTAATAGACACCTACCCGCAATAGTAGCTGTCCTAGAATCACATGTGACTAAGGAGAACAAGCTCCTCTTGGGCAGGAGGTGGGCTAAATGGGAGTATCACTCCTGCCATTCCTCTTACTCAAGGGGAGTAAGTGTTTATATTCACAGGGATGTGGAATTTGCCCCACTGGATGTAAGGATAGATACTGAAGGTAGATTTGTCTTTATGCACGCGATCTGGTATGGAAAGGAAGTCATTATGGCTTTTGTCTATATCCCCCCTCCTTTTTCCAGGAAAATTTTGATAAGTTTAATGGAATTTGCGGAAGGAAAAGGGAGGTGCCCGTTGATAGCGGTGGGTGATTACAACTGTGCTATGGTCCCGGAGGTAGATAGGATTACATCTTCAAATAAGATCAAACTGTCCGGTACGTCATTGTTCCAATTCTGTCAGGAGTTCAAATTAATAGATGTATGGCGTAAGCTCTATGGTCAGAAGAAAGTATTTTCATGCTTTAGTGCAACCTACAGCTCTCTCTCAAGGATAGATTTGGCACTTGTGAATAAAGAAATGGTAGAGCATGTTGTAAAAATGTAATATGAAGTACATGGGTTATCGGATCACTCTCCGGTCCTAGTAATCTGTAAGGGTACCTCTCAGTCAGGAAACCGTTTGTTTAAGTTGAATCCCCACTGGTTAAAGGTGTTGAATGAGGTGGAAGAAGTAGATATAATGATTGAAGAGTTTTGGCGAGTTAATATAGGATCAACTCATATCCATTATGTTTGGGATGCGCTTAAAGCATTTCTGCGAGGGATTTACTATAGTAAGATTAAAACGAAACGCGCTACCTTTTTTCTACAAGAGAAAGAGTTGTTAAACAAAATAAAAAGGGTGCAAAACGATTTTGAGAAGCAAAATACAGAGGCCCTTAGAAAGGAATTCAAAGAATTAATGCTTCAATATAGACAAATGCAGATTAACAAGACACAAAATAAGTTATTTTTTCAGGGACAAAAACGCTTCTTTGAAGAGGGCCGTCCGAGCAAGTTCCTGTCTGCTTTAGCGTCGAATTGAGAAGATCCTATTAAAATCAATACGATCAAAAGTAAAACCGGTACAGTAATTGCAGAGAACGAAATGATCCGAGAGGAATTTGTAAATGCCTTTTCAGCCCTGTATGCCTCAGAATGCGGCTATAAAAAAATCGATCTTGGTAACTATCTAGACCAAATTAGACTTCCTAGCTTGGAGGAATCGAATTCCGAAGGGCTAAGCAAGCCAATTCAATTATCGGAACTGCAGGAGGTGATATCGCAGGTTAGACTCAACACATCCCCGGGTAATGATGGGCTCCCCTTCGAAGTCTATAAGTTTCATGCAAAGACCCTGCTACCTATGTTGTTGGAGGTTCTTAAGGAATCTCTGTGTTGTGGATCTCTCCCTGTGTCCTTTAGGGAGGCGGCGATCGTCCTCATCCTCAAAAAAGGGAAGAGTTCCAGCGAGGTGGGATCTTATAGACCCATCTCGCTGCTGAACTCTGATTATAAAATTTTTGCCAAAGTTTTGGAAAATCGATTGAGGGGGGTTGCCGCTTCCTTGATCCACGGAGACCAGACGGGCTTTATCCCTGGGAGACAGATTCAGGACAGCTTACTCAGGGTTTTTTTGAATCTCCAGGTAGGGGGGATGACTGCTCCATCCTGTCGCTGGACGCTGTTAAGGCGTTTGACAGGGCGGAGTGGTCATTCCTATGGAAGGTGATGTCCCGCTTTGGACTAGGGGAAAGATATATAAGGATGGTTAAAATGCTGTATAGACTGCCTAATGCGGTAGTGAGGGTAAATGGGATGAATTCCAGGAGGTTTGAACTTCGGCGAGGAACGAGGCAGGGCTGCCCGCTCTCCCCTTACTTTTTGCTCTGAGTCTTGAGCCTTTGGCTGAAAGGATGAGGCAGGATCCACAAATTGTTGGGTTCGGTGTTAGGGGGGAAGCGGATAAGCTGAGTCTCTACGCCGATGACATGATCATGTTCTTGAGAGACGGTTGGAGGGTGGTCCCACATGTCATCGGCGTTATAGAGGAGTTTGGTAGATTTGCAGGTTTAGGTATAAATTGGAAAAATCCTCATTACTGCCGTTAAATCGGGAGGTACCCGAGGTGGATTATGAGCTCGATGTGTTGCAGGTATCAGACCACATTGAATACCTGGGCATCAAGGTGGGTGCTAAAGTAGGCAGTTTTAACGAGCTAAATCTCCCACCGCTATTAGAAAAGGTTAAGGCCAAGGTAAGGATCTGGGGGACCTCTCTCTCGCGCAAGCAGATAGGATGATGCTTATTAGATCTATAATTTTGCCCCTGGTATTATATCCAGTTATGGCGGCCCCAATTTGGATAGAGGACAGGTTTTTCTACCATCTAGAAAGACTGATGAATGACTTAATCTGGGGAAGGAAGAGAGTTCGGATGAAGCAAAGATATCTCTGGCTTGCTGAGAGGGATGGAGGACTAGCGATCCCATGGTTCCAGGGCTATTTCTTTAGTGCACAATTGCAAAGATGTTTGGTGACGGGTAATAGCAGATTAAGGGAATTTTTGGCACTCAAAAATGGAGGACATATAGAGAATGTGTTCTTAGAGTTAGAATCAGGACAATTGGATAAAAAGGAACCACTATGTATAATTAGGAGTACGATGCAAAAAGTATGGAATAGGTTGAAAAAGCTGTTGCAGATCTCACATGCACTACCTTTCTCGGTACTATGGAATAACACAAACTTGGCTGGAATTTTTTAAAATAAAGGATACGGAGTATTGGATTAAGAAAGATATCACGAAAGTGGGGGATATTGTAGGTTTGGAGGGGTAAAGACCTATAAGGAATTAATTGGGATGCGGGGCACCTTGTTAGATATATACAGATATATGCAATTGAAGCACGCATATGACTGCACGGTTGATAAGGGTTATTTGAAGATACAAAGAAATGGTTTTTGGAATATTGTGCTGCAAGGGGAGAGAGGGAAACAAAAGATATCTGATATTTATAGTAAATTAAGGGAAGCTTTGGCTGAAGTAACTATGTTCAGAAGTAAGAGTAACTGGAACAGGGTACTGGGAATCCCAGAGGCAGGTTGGCCAGAGATATATAAGAACATAGGTAGGGCAACACCCTCAATAAGTCACAGATTAATTCAGTTCAAAATAATACATGGGCTATATTATACTCCCAAAATGATAAATAAGTTTAAGGGCAATGATAGCTCAATGCAGGGATGTTGGAAGTGTGGAGATAAAGAAGCTGATTTATTTCACTTAGTATGGCAGTGTCCGGCGATACAGAAATTTTGGGGCCAAGTATTGGAATCCCTCTCTGAGTCAATTGGTACAAGTTGGAGACCAGATGGAACTTTTGCGATTCTGGGCCTTGGCACAGACAGGGACATAAAGGGGAAAATAAAGCAGGATTGGTTAAGAGGTTGTATGGTAGCTAAAGTATTATTAGTCAGGTACTGGGGAGTAGCGGTTGTGCCATCACTGGAAGAATGGGAACAATTGATGTACCGTATATGTATATATGAAAGAGTGAAACCAAAGAATTAAGGGGAATAAGGTTAAATATAGAATAAGGATGTGTCGGTGGGGTAGACCTTACTGATGGCGGGGGGGTTGTGGAGAATGTATCGACGTCACCTTGGTTAGGGTGGGAAGGGGTGGCGACTAAACTTAATGGATGTGTGTTTTTTATTGAATTGGCCTATGATGTTTATTGGCACCAGAATGGGCTGTTGTTCTTCTGTTCTGGTGAATGAATTTGTATCTAAAGATATTTCTTTAAATAAATATAAAAAAAAAAAAAAAAAAAAAAATAGGAGGAGGAGTCTGAGCCGGCTATTGAGAGGGGGAGGAATCTGCTACAGAGAGGGTTAGGAGCCTGAGCCTGCGACTGAGAGGGGGAGGAGTCTGGCTGAGGACACAAGAACCAGCAATACAGAGCCTGGAGGTGAGGAAGGGATCTGTATGTAACGTAGTGTAAAATAGTTTCTGCATGTGTGACAGTATATGTGAGTGACTGCATATGTGATTGCAGGAGGCACGCAGTGATGTGACTCCCT
>JAKVIS010003040.1:0-19291 GCA_033119425.1 Bufotes viridis | reverse complement strand
GCCAGCCACTACTGGAACACCAAATTCAGGGTATTGCTATTTTGGCAATTGAATTTCTCCGCAGAACAAAAATATACCCTGTTACGGACAGATTAACACTTGGCCTGCAACAGCTGTGAACACCAGATTCACGGTATTGCTATTTTGGCAATTGAATTTCACCCCAGAACAAAATATATGTTTAGGCGGACACTATTACATTTTGCCAGCCACAGCTGTGACACCAGATTTATGGTATTGCTATTTTGGCAATTGAATTTCACCCCAGAACAAAATATATGTTTAGGGCGGACACTATTATACTTTGCCAGCCACAGCTGTAACACCAGATTTATGGTATTGCTATTTTGGCAATTGAATTTCACCCCAGAACAAAATATATGTTTTGGCGGACACTATTATACTTTGCCAGACACTACTGGAACACCAGATTCATGGCATTGCTATTTTGGCAATTGAATTTCACCCTAGAACAACATATACCCTTTGACGGACCGATGAACACTTGGCCTGCAACAGCTGGGACACCAGATTCAGAGTATTGCTATTTTGGCAATTGAATTTCACCCCAGGACAAAATATATGTTTTGGTGGACATTATTAGACTTTGCCAGCCACTACTGGAACAGATAATTCAGGGTATTGCAATTTTGCTATTGAATTTCACCCCAGAACAAAATATACCCTTTACGGACAGATTAACACATGGCCTGCAACAGCTGGGACACCAGATTCAGGGTATTGCTATTTTGGCAATTGAATTTCACCCCAGAACAAAATATATGTTTTGGCGGACACTATTATACTTTGCCAGCCACAGCTGTGACACCAGATTTATGGTATTGCTATTTTGGCAATTGAATTTCACCCCAGAACAAAATATATGTTTTGGCGGACCCAATTATACTTTGCCAGCCACTACTGGAACACCAGATTTATGGTATTGCTATTTTGTCAATTGAATTTCACCCCAGAACAAAATATACCCTTTTACGGACAGATTAACACTTGGCCTGCAACAGCTGGGACACCAGATTCATGGTATTGCTATTTTGGCAATTGAATTTCACCCCAGAACAAAATATACCCTGTTACAGACAGATTTAAACTAGACCTGAAACTGCTGGAACACCAGATTCAGGGTATTGCTATTTTGGCAATTGAATTTAACTCCAGAACAAAATATATGTTTTGGCGGACACTATTATACTTTGCCAGCCACAGCTGTGACACCAGATTTATGGTATTGCTATTTTGGCAATTGAATTTCACCCCAGAACAAAATATATGTTTTGGCGGACACTATTAGACTTTGACAGTCACTACTGGAACACTAGATTCAGGGTATTGCTATTTTGGCAATTGAATTTCACCCCAGCACAAAATATACCCTGTTACAGACATATCTAAACTAGGCCTGCAACTGCTGGAACACCAGATTCAGGGTATTGCTATTTTGGCAATTGAATTTCACCCCAGAACAAAATATATGTTTAGGCGGACACTATTAGACTTTGCCAGCCACTACTGGAACACCAAATTCAGGGTATTGCTATTTTGGCAATTGAATTTCACCCCAGAACAAAATATACCCTTTTACGGACAAATTAACACTTGGTCTGCAACAGCTGGGACACCAGATTCAGGGTATTGCTATTTTGGCAATTGAATTTCACCCCAGAACAAAATATATGTTTTGGCGGACACTATTATACTTTGCCAGCACACAGCTGGGACACCAGATTTATGGTATTGCTATTTTGGCAATTGAATTTCACCTCAGAACAAAATATATGTTTTGGCGGACACTATTATACTTTGCCAGCCACTGCTGGAACACCAGATTCAGGGTATTGCTATTTTGGCAATTGAATTTCACCCCAGAACAAAATATACCCTATTTCGTACAGATTAACACTTGGTATGCCACAGCTGGGACACCAGATTTATGGTATTGCTATTTTGGCAATTGAATTTCACCCCGGAACAAAATATATGTTTTGGCGGACCCTATTATACTTTGCCAGCCACTACTGGAACACCAGATTTAGGGTATTGCTGTTTTGGCAATTGAATTTCACCCCAGAACAAAATATATCCTGTTACAGACAGATTTAAACTAGACCTGAAACTGCTGGAACACCAGATTCAGGGTATTGCTATTTTGGCAATTGAATTTAACTCCAGAACAAAATATATGTTTTGGCGGACACTATTATACTTTGCCAGCCACAGCTGTGACACCAGATTTATGGTATTGCTATTTTGGCAATTGAATTTCAGCCCAGAACAAAATATATGTTTTGGTGGATATTATTAGACTTTGCCAGCAACTACTGGAACAGAAGATTCAGGGTATTGCAATTTTTGCTATTGAATTTCACCCCAGAACAAAATATACCCTTTTACGGACAGATTAACACTTGGCCTGCAACAGCTGGGACACCAGATTCAGGGTATTGCTATTTTGGCAATTGAATTTCACCCCAGAACAAAATATACCCTTTACGGACAGATTATCACTTGGCCTGCAACAGCTGGGACACTAGATTCAGGGTATTGCTAATTTGGCAATTGAATTTCAACCCAGAACAAAATATATGTTTTGGCGGACACTATTAGACTTTGCCAGCCACTACTGGAACACCAAATTCACGGTATTGCTATTTTGGCAATTGAATTTCACCCCAGAACAAAATATATGTTTTGGCGGACACTATTATACTTTGCCAGCCACAGCTGTGACACCAGATTTACGGTATTGCTATTTTGGCAATTGAATTTCACCCCAGAACAAAATATATGTTTTGGCGGACACTATTATACTTTGCCAGACACTACTGGAACACCAAATTCAGGGTATTGCTATTTTGGCAATTGAATTTCACCCCAGAACAAAATATACCCTTTTACGGACAGATTAACACTTGGCCTGCAACAGCTGGGACACCAGATTCAGGGTATTGCTATTTTGGCAATTGAATTTCACCCCAGAACAAAATATATGTTTTGGCGGACACTATTATACTTTGCCAGCCACAGCTGTGACACCAGATTTATGGTATTGCTATTTTGGCAATTGAATTTCACCCCAGAACAAAATATATGTTTTGGTGGACATTATTAGACTTTGCCAGCCACTACTGGAACAGAAGATTCAGGGTATTGCAATTTTGGCTATTGAATTTCACCCCAGAACAAAATATACCCTTTTACGGACAGATTAACACTTGGCCTGCAACAGCTGGGACACCAGATTCAGGGTATTGCTATTTTGGCAATTGAATTTCACCCCAGAACAAAATATACCCTTTTACGGACAGATTAACACTTGGCCTGCAACAGCTGGGACACCAGATTCAGGGTATTGCTATTTTGGCAATTGAATTTCACCCCAGAACAAAATATATGTTTTGGCGGACACTATTAGACTTTGCCAGCCACTACTGGAACACCAAATTCAGGGTATTGCTATTTTGGCAATTGAATTTCACCCCAGAACAAAATATACCCTTTACAGACAGATTAACACTTGGTATGCAACAGCTGGGACACCAGATTTATGGTATTGCTATTTTGGCAATTGAATTTCACCCCAGAACAAAATATATGTTTTGGCGGACCCTATTATACTTTGCCAGCCACTACTGGAACACCAGATTTAGGGTATTGCTATTTTGTCAATTGAATTTCACCCCAGAACAAAATATACCCTTTACGGACAGATTAACACTTGGCCTGCAACAGCTGGGACACCAGATTCAGGGTATTGCTATTTTGGCAATTGAATTTCACCCCAGAACAAAATATACCCTGTTACAGACAGATTTAAACTAGACCTGAAACTGCTGGAACACCAGATTCAGGGTATTGCTATTTTGGCAATTGAATTTAACTCCAGAACAAAATATATGTTTTGGCGGACACTATTATACTTTGCCAGCCACAGCTGTGACACCAGATTTATGGTATTGCTATTTTGGCAATTGAATTTCACCCCAGAACAAAATATATGTTTTGGCGGACACTATTAGACTTTGACAGTCACTACTGGAACACTAGATTCAGGGTATTGCTATTTTGGCAATTGAATTTCACCCCAGCACAAAATATACCCTGTTACAGACATATCTAAACTAGGCCTGCAACTGCTGGAACACCAGATTCAGGGTATTGCTATTTTGGCAATTGAATTTCACCCCAGAACAAAATATATGTTTAGGCGGACACTATTAGACTTTGCCAGCCACTACTGGAACACCAAATTCAGGGTATTGCTATTTTGGCAATTGAATTTCACCCCAGAACAAAATATACCCTTTTACGGACAAATTAACACTTGGTCTGCAACAGCTGGGACACCAGATTCAGGGTATTGCTATTTTGGCAATTGAATTTCACCCCAGAACAAAATATATGTTTTGGCGGACACTATTATACTTTGCCAGCACACAGCTGTGACACCAGATTTATGGTATTGCTATTTTGGCAATTGAATTTCACCCCAGAACAAAATATATGTTTTGGCGGACACTATTAGTACTTTGCCAGCCACTGCTGGAACACCAGATTCAGGGTATTGCTATTTTGGCAATTGAATTTCACCCCAGAACAAAATATACCCTTTTTCGGACAGATTAACACTTGGTATGCCACAGCTGGGACACCAGATTTATGGTATTGCTATTTTGGCAATTGAATTTCACCCCGAACAAAATATATGTTTTAGCGGACCCTATTATACTTTGCCAGCCACTACTGGAACACCAGATTTAGGGTATTGCTGTTTTGGCAATTGAATTTCACCCCAGAACAAAATATATCCTGTTACAGACAGATTTAAACTAGACCTGAAACTGCTGGAACACCAGATTCAGGGTATTGCTATTTTGGCAATTGAATTTAACTCCAGAACAAAATATATGTTTTGGCGGACACTATTATACTTTGCCAGCCACAGCTGTGACACCAGATTTATGGTATTGCTATTTTGGCAATTGAATTTCAGCCCCAGAACAAAATATATGTTTTGGTGGATATTATTAGACTTTGCCAGCAACTACTGGAACAGAAGATTCAGGGTATTGCAATTTTTGCTATTGAATTTCACCCCAGAACAAAATATACCCTTTTACCGACAGATTAACACTTGGCCTGCAACAGCTGGGACACCAGATTCAGGGTATTGCTATTTTGGCAATTGAATTTCACCCCAGAACAAAATATACCCTTTTACGGACAGATTATCACTTGGCCTGCAACAGGTGGGACACTAGATTCAGGGTATTGCTAATTTGGCAATTGAATTTCAACCCAGAACAAAATATATGTTTTGGCGGACACTATTAGACTTTGCCAGCCACTACTGGAACACCAAATTCACGGTATTGCTATTTTGGCAATTGAATTTCTCCCCAGAACAAAATATATGTTTTGGCGGACACTATTATACTTTGCCAGCCACAGCTGTGACACCAGATTTACGGTATTGCTATTTTGGCAATTGAATTTCACCCCAGAACAAAATATATGTTTTGGCGGACACTATTAGACTTTGCCAGACACTACTGGAACACCAAATTCAGGGTATTGCTATTTTGGTAATTGAATTTCACCCCAGAACAAAATATACCCTTTTACGGACAAATTAACACTTGGTCTGCAACAGCTGGGACACCAGATTCAGGGTATTGCTATTTTGGCAATTGAATTTCACCCCAGAACAAAATATATGTTTTGGCGGACACTATTATACTTTGCCAGCCACAGCTGTGACACCAGATTTATGGTATTGCTATTTTGGCAAATGAATTTCACCCCATAACAAAATATATGTTTTGGTGGATATTATTAGACTTTGCCAGCCACTACTGGAACAGAAGATTCAGGGTATTGCAATTTTTGCTATTGAATTTCACCCCAGAACAAAATATACCCTTTTACGGACAGATTAACACTTGGCCTGCAACTGCTGGGACACCAGATTCAGGGTATTGCTATTTTGGCAATTGAATTTCACCCCAGAACAAAATATACCCTTTTACGGACAGATTAACACTTGGCCTACAACAGCTGGGACACCAGATTCAGGGTATTGCTAATTTGGCAATTGAATTTCACCCCAGAACAAAATATATGTTTTGGCGGACACTATTAGACTTTGCCAGCCACTACTGGAACACCAAATTCAGGGTATTGCTATTTTGGCAATTGAATTTCTCCGCAGAACAAAATATACCCTTTTACGGACAGATTAACACTTGGTATACAACAGCTGTGACACCAGATTTACGGTATTGCTATTTTGGCAATTGAATTTCTCCGCAGAACAAAATATATGTTTTGGCGGACCCTATTATACTTTGCCAGCCACTACTGGAACACCAGATTTAGGGTATTGCTATTTTGTCAATTGAATTTCACCCCAGAACAAAATATACCCTTTTAAGGACAGATTAACACTTGGCCTGCAACAGCTGGGACACTAGATTCAGGGTATTGCTATTTTGGCAATTGAATTTCACCCAGAACAAAATATACCCTGTTACAGACAGATTTAAACTAGACCTGAAACTGCTGGAGCACCAGATTCAGGGTATTGCTATTTTGGCAATTGAATTTAACTCCAGAACAAAATATATGTTTTGGCGGACACTATTATACTTTGCCAGCCACAGCTGTGACACCTGATTTATGGTATTGCTATTTTGGCAATTGAATTTCACCCCAGAACAAAATATATGTTTAGGCGGACACTATTAGACTTTGACAGTCACTACTGGAACACTAGATTCAGGGTATTGCTATTTTGGCAATTGAATTTCACCCCAGAACAAAATATACCCTGTTACAGACATATCTAAACTAGGCCTGCAACTGCTGGAACACCAGATTCAGGGTATTGCTATTTTGGCAATTGAATTTCACCCCAGAACAAAATATATGTTTAGGCGGTCACTATTACACTTTGCCAGCCACAGCTGTGACACCAGATTTATGGTATTGCTATTTTGGCAATTGAATTTCACCCCAGAACAAAATATATGTTTAGGCGGACACTATTATACTTTGCCAGCCACAGCTGTAACACCAGATTTATGGTATTGCTATTTTGGCAATTGAATTTCACCCCAGAACAAAATATATGTTTTGGCGGACACTATTATAGTTTGCCAGACACTACTAGAACACCAGATTCATGGCATTGCTATTTTGGCAATTGAATTTCACCCTAGAACAACATATACCCTTTGCGGACCAATGAACACTTGGCCTGCAACAGCTGGGACACCAGATTCAGAGTATTGCTATTTTGGCAATTGAATTTCACCCCAGGACAAAATATATGTTTTGGTGGATATTATTAGACTTTGCCAGCCACTACTGGAACAGATAATTCAGGGTATTGCAATTTTTGCTATTGAATTTCACCCCAGAACAAAATATACCCTTTTACGGACAGATTAACACATGGCCTGCAACAGCTGGGACACCAGATTCAGGGTATTGCTATTTTGGCAATTGAATTTCACCCCAGAACACAAATATACACTATTACAGACAGATTAACACTTGGCCTGCAACAGCTGGGACACTAGATTCAGGGTATTGCTAATTTGGCAATTGAATTTCACCCCAGAACAAAATATATGTTTTGGCGGACACTATTAGACTTTGCCAGCCACAGCTGTGACACCAGATTTATGGTATTGCTATTTTGGCAATTGAATTTCACCCCAGAACAAAATATATGATTTGGCGGACCCAATTATACTTTGCCAGCCACTTCTGGAACACCAGATTTATGGTATTGCTATTTTGTCAATTGAATTTCACCCCAGAACAAAATATACCCTTTTACGGACAGATTAACACTTGGCCTGCAACAGCTGGGACACCAGATTCATGGTATTGCTATTTTGGCAATTGAATTTCACCCCAGAACAAAATATACCCTTTTACAGACAGATTTAAACTTGACCTGACAACTGCTGGAACACCAGATTCAGGGTATTGCTATTTTGGCAATTGAATTTCACTCCAGAACAAAATATATGTTTTGGCGGACACTATTATACTTTGCCAGCCACAGCTGTGACACCAGATTTATGGTATTGCTATTTTGGCAATTGAATTTCACCCCAGAACAAAATATATGTTTTAGCGGACACTATTAGACTTTGCCAGTCACTACTGTAACACCAGATTCAGGGTATTGCTATTTTGGCAATTGAATTTCACCCCAGAACAAAATATACCCTGTTACAGACAGATCTAAACTAGGCCTGCAACTGCTGGAACACCAGATTCAGGGTATTGCTATTTTGGCAATTGAATTTCACTCCAGAACAAAATATATGTTTTGGCGGACACTATTAGACTTTGCCAGACACTACTGGAACACCAAATTCAGGGTATTGCTATTTTGGCAATTGAATTTCACCCCAGAACAAAATATACCCTTTTCGGACAGATTAACACTTGGCCTGCAACAGCTGGGACACCAGATTCAGGGTATTGCTATTTTGGCAATTGAATTTCACCCCAGAACAAAATATATGTTTTGGCGGACACTATTATACTTTGCCAGCCACAGCTGTGACACCAGATTTATGGTATTGCTATTTTGGCAATTGAATCTTCACCCCAGAACAAAATATATGTTTTGGCGGACATTATTAGACTTTGCAAGCCACAGCTGTGACACCAGATTTATGGTATTGCTATTTTGGCAATTGAATTTCAGCCCAGAACAAAATATATGTTTTGGTGGACATTATTAGACTTTGCCAGCCACTACTGGAACAGAAGATTCAGGGTATTGCAATTTTTGCTATTGAATTTCACCCCAGAACAAAATATAACCTTTTACCGACAGATTAACACATGGCCTGCAACAGCTGGGACACCAGATTCAGGGTATTGCTATTTTGGCAATTGAATTTCACCCTAGAACAAAATATACCCTTTCACGGACAGATTAACACTTGGCCTGCAACAGCAGGGACACCAGATTCAGGGTATTGCTAATTTGGCAATTGAATTTCACCCCAGAACAAAATATATGTTTTGGCTGACACTATTAGACTTTGCCAGCCACTACTGGAACACCAAATTCAGGGTATTGCTATTTTGGCAATTGAATTTCACCCCAGAACAAAATATACCCTTTTACGGACAGATTAAAACTTGGTATGCAACAGCTGGGACACCAGATTCAGGGTATTGCTATTTTGGCAATTGAATTTCTCCCCAGAACAAAATATATGTTTTGGCGGACACTATTATACTTTGCCAGACACAGCTGTGACACCAGATTTATGGTATTGCTATTTTGGCAATTGAATTTCACCCCAGAACAAAATATATGTTTTGGCGGACCCTATTATACTTTGCCAGCCACTACTGGAACACCAGATTTAGGGTATTGCTATTTTGTCAATTGAATTTCACCCCAGAACAAAATATACCCTTTTACGGACAGATTAACACTTGGCCTGCAACAGCTGTGACACCAGATTCAGGGTATTGCTATTTTGGCAATTGAATTTCACCCCAGAACAAAATATACCCTGTTACAGACAGATTTAAACTAGACCTGAAACTGCTGGAACACCCGATTCAGGGTATTGCTATTTTGGCAATTGAATTTAACTCCAGAACAAAATATATGTTTTGGCGGACACTATTATACTTTGTCAGACACTACTGGAACACCAAATTCAGTGTATTGCTATTTTGGCAATTGAATTTCACCCCAGAACAAAATATACCCTTTTTCGGACAGATTAACACTTGGCCTGTAACAGCTGGGACACCAGATTCAGGGAATTGCTATTTTGGAAATTGAATTTCACCCCAGAACAAAATATATGTTTTGGCGGACACTATTATACTTTGCCAGCCACAGCTGTGACACCAGATTTATGGTATTGCTATTTTGGCAATTGAATTTCACCCCAGAACAAAATATATGTTTTGGCGGACATTATTAGACTTTGGAAATATATCAATATACTGGGCACTCCAAGGATATTGTGAAAAATAGTGAATTGATAAAATGACAATATCGAAAGTTTTTATTATTAAAACCAAATTATAAACACATTAGTCTCCAGCAGAAATAAACTAGGGATTTGTCTCCAGTTCTCTATTGACCATCAATCCAACATGTTCTCCACTAGATATTCGCAGGTCCTATAGATATAACTCCTCCAATAGTCTGTCTGTTATGAACAATACTAATAATAGTGAAATATTCTCCTAAAATGACACTAAACGAAAACTACATCCACAATTGTGCAATCCAGCAATAGTTGTGCAAATAGCGTGCATGTGCAAATGAACAAATCCAACTGTGCAAAAACGCAATATATATCCAGTGCCTCCTTAATTGATCCAATGCCACCGTTTTTAGTTAATAGTGATGATAATTAATAGTAGTCTCAATGTCCTTCTAAAATCAATCCAATAACACCATTTGTTAGTTAATGATAATAATAATTGATTGTCCAGTGTTCATATTTAACAGTCCTTATTTGAAGTCCAGCTTTTATAACTAAAATCCTCAGAGTCTCACCATTCAATCCTGCAGGTTGTATTAGCGGCGTCCCGCTATATTCCACATCAGCGGCGTCCCGCTGCAAAACAATTAGACACGTGTCTCTCCTACCTGAGTCTGCCGGCTGATACAGGAACGCTCTTACCCCCGGTATTGAGGTTCGGCTTTCAGGAGGTGTTTCACTTGCACTCCCGCTTGTTCAGCCTTCTCTCTTTTAATTTGCTGTAACACGTGGATCGCCCGACCGTAGTTCCAAAGTCCAGGCTTCCTTGTTCATTCAGCGCATAAATCGTTCCACGGGGCATATACTTGAGAATTGGCGTTCTCTGTATTAGTGCACTATTCAGTGGTCCGACGAGACGCGTTTCGGGGCTTTGCTCCCCTTCTTCAGTGGTGACTGACCCCTGCAGTGGACCCTCTTATATAGGCCGATTGTTTGAAAAAAAAAAAAAACTGATTGTTTGAGGGAAAAAAAAAAAAAAAACTTTATTGTTCATACTAAAAATGACAAAAACTTTATTGTTCATACTAAAAATGACAAAAATCTTTATTGTTCATACTAAAAGTGACAAAAATCTTCCAGATGAGACAGATCAAAGTTCTCTATTTTCATAATAAGAGACTGTTCATTTAATGTACAGGTTGCTCCATCTCAGAAACCTAAAACCATTATTAGACTTTGCAAGCCACAGCTGTGACACCAGATTTATGGTATTGCTATTTTGGCAATTGAATTTCAGCCCAGAACAAAATATATGTTTTGGTGGACATAATTAGACTTTGCCAGCCACTACTGGAACAGAAGATTCAGGGTATTGCAATTTTTGCTATTGAATTTCACCCCAGAACAAAATATACCCTTTTACCGACAGATTAACACATGGCCTGCAACAGCTGGGACACCAGATTCAGGGTATTGCTATTTTGGCAATTGAATTTCACCCCAGAACAAAATATACCCTTTCACGGACAGATTAACACTTGGCCTGCAAAAGCAGGTACACCAGATTCAGGGTATTGCTAATTTGGCAATTGAATTTCACCCCAGAACAAAATATATGTATTGGCTGACACTATTAGACTTTGCCAGCCACTACTGGAACACCAAATTCAGGGTATTGCTATTTTGGCAATTGAATTTCACCCCAGAACAAAATATACCCTTTACGGACAGATTAACACTTGGCCTGCAACAGCTGTGACACCAAATTCAGGGTATTGCTATTTTGGCAATTGAATTTCACCCAAGAACAAAATATACCCTGTTACAGACAGATTTAAACTAGACCTGAAACTGCTGGAACACCAGATTCAGGGTATTGCTATTTTGGCAATTGAATTTAACTCCAGAACAAAATATATGTTTTGGCGGACACTATTATACTTTGCCAGACACTACTGGAACACCAAATTCAGGGTATTGCTATTTTGGCAATTGAATTTCACCCCAGAACAAAATATACCCTTTTTCGGACAGATTAACACTTGGCCTGTAACAGCTGGGACACCAGATTCAGGGTATTGCTATTTTGGCAATTGAATTTCACCCCAGAACAAAATATATGTTTTGGCGGACACTATTATACTTTGCCAGCCACAGCTGTGACACCAGATTTATGGTATTGCTATTTTGGCAATTGAATTTCACCCCAGAACAAAATATATGTTTTGGCGGACATTATTAGACTTTGCAAGCCACAGCTGTGACACCAGATTTATGGTATTGCTATTTTGGCAATTGAATTTCAGCCCAGAACAAAATATATGTTTTGGTGGACATTATTAGACTTTGCCAGCCACTACTGGAACAGAAGATTCAGGGTATTGCAAATTTTGCTATTGAATTTCACCCCAGAACAAAATATACCCTTTCACGGACAGATTAACACTTGGCCTGCAACAGCTGGGACACCAGATTCAGGGTATTGCTATTTTGGCAATTGAATTTCACCTCGGAACAAAATATATGTTTTGGCGGACACTATTATACTTTGCCAGCCACAGCTGTGACACCAGATTTATGGCATTGCTATTTTGGCAATTGAATTTCACCCTAGAACAACATATACCCTTTGCGGACCGATGAACACTTGGCCTGCAACAGCTGTGACACCTGATTCAGAGTATTGCTATTTTGGCAATTGAATTTCACCCCAGGACAAAATATATGTTTTGGTGGATATTATTTGACTTTGCCAGCCACTACTGGAACAGAAGATTCAGGGTATTGCAATTTTTGCTATTGAATTTCACCCCAGAACAAAATATACCCTGTTACATACAGATTTAAACTAGACCTGAAACTGCTGAAACACCAGATTCAGGGTATTGCTATTTTGGCAATTGAATTTAACTCCAGAACAAAATATATGTTTTGGCGGACACTATTATACTTTGCCAGCCACAGCTGTGACACCAGATTTATGGCATTGCTATTTTGGCAATTGAATTTCAACCTAGAACAACATATACCCTTTTGCGGACCGATGAACACTTGGCCTGCAACAGCTGTGACACCTGATTCAGAGTATTGCTATTTTGGCAATTGAATTTCACCCCAGGACAAAATATATGTTTTGGTGGATATTATTTGACTTTGCCAGCCACTACTGGAACAGAAGATTCAGGGTATTGCAATTTTTGCTATTGAATTTCACCCCAGAACAAAATATACCCTGTTACATACAGATTTAAACTAGACCTGAAACTGCTGAAACACCAGATTCAGGGTATTGCTATTTTGGCAATTGAATTTAACTCCAGAACAAAATATATGTTTTGGCGGACACTATTATACTTTGCCAGCCACAGCTGTGACACCAGATTTATGGCATTGCTATTTTGGCAATTGAATTTCACCCTAGAACAACATATACCCTTTTGCGGACCGATGAACACTTGGCCTGCAACAGCTGTTACACCTGATTCAGAGTATTGCTATTTTGGCAATTGAATTTCACCCCAGGTCAAAATATATGTTTTGGTAGATATTATTAGACTTTGCCAGCCACTACTGGAACAGAAGATTCAGGGTATTGCAATTTTTGCTATTGAATTTCACCCCAGAACAAAATATACCCTTTTACGGACAGATTAACACTTGGCTTGCAACAGCTGGGACACCAGATTCAGGGTATTGCTAATTTGGCAATTGAATTTAACCCCAGAACAAAATATATGTTTTGGCGGATACTATTAGACTTTGCCAGCCACTACTGGAACACCAAATTCAGGGTATTGCTATTTTGGCAATTGAATTTCACCCCAGAACAAAATATACCCTTTTACGGACAGATTAACACTTGGTATGCAACAGCTGGGACACCAGATTCAGGGTATTGCTATTTTGGCAATTGAATTTCACCCCAGAACAAAATATACCCTGTTACAGACAGATTTAAACTAGACCTGAAACTGCTGGAACACCAGATTCAGGGTATTGCTATTTTGGCAATTGAATTTAACTCCAGAACAAAATATATGTTTTGGCGGACACTATTATACTTTGCCAGCCACAGCTGTGACACCAGATTTATGGTATTGCTATTTTGGCAATTGAATTTCAGCCCCGAACAAAATATATGTTTTGGTGGATATTATTAGACTTTGCCAGCCACTACTGGAACAGAAGATTCAGGGTATTGCAATTTTTGCTATTGAATTTCACCCCAGAACAAAATTTACCCTTTTGGGACAGATTAACACTTGGCCTGCAACAGCTGGGACACCAGATTCAGGGTATTGCTATTTTGGCAATTGAATTTCACCCCAGAACAAAATATATGTTTTGGTGGACACTATTATACTTTGCCAGCAACTACTGGAACACCAGATTCAGGGTATTGCTATTTTGGCAATTGAATTTCACCCCAGAACAAAATATACCCTTTTACGGACAAATTAACACTTGGTATGTAACAGCTGGGACACCTGATTCAGGGTATTCCTATTTTGGCAATTGAATTTCACCCCAGAACAAAATATATGTTTTGGCGGACACTATTATACTTTTCCAGCCACAGCTGTGACACCAGATTTATGGTATTGCTATTTTGGCAAATGAATTTCACCCCATAACAAAATATATGTTTTGGTGGATATTATTAGACTTTGCCAGCCACTACTGGAACAGAAGATTCAGGGTATTGCAATTTTTGCTATTGAATTTCACCCCAGAACAAAATATACCCTTTATGGACAGATTAACACTTGGCCTGCAACTGCTGGGACACCAGATTCAGGGTATTGCTATTTTGGCAATTGAATTTCACCCCAGAACAAAATATACCCTTTTACGGACAGATTAACACTTGGCCTACAACAGCTGGGACACCAGATTCAGGGTATTGCTAATTTGGCAATTGAATTTCACCCCAGAACAAAATATATGTTTTGGCGGACACTATTAGACTTTGCCAGCCACTACTGGAACACCAAATTCAGGGTATTGCTATTTTGGCAATTGAATTTCTCCGCAGAACAAAATATACCCTTTTACGGACAGATTAACACTTGGTATACAACAGCTGTGACACCAGATTTACGGTATTACTATTTTGGCAATTGAATTTCTCCACAGAACAAAATATATGTTTTGGCGGACCCTATTATACTTTGCCAGCCACTACTGGAACACCAGATTTAGGGTATTGCTATTTTGTCAATTGAATTTCACCCCAGAAAAAAATATACCCTTTTACGGACAGATTAACACTTGGCCTGTAACAGCTGGGACACCAGATTCAGGGTATTGCTATTTTGGCAATTGAATTTCACCCCGGAACAAAATATACCCTTTACAGACAGATTTAAACTAGACCTGAAACTGCTGGAACACCAGATTCAGTGTATTGCTATTTTGGCAATTGAATTTAACTCCAGAACAAAATATATGTTTTGGCGGACACTATTATACTTTGCCAGCCACAGCTGTGACACCAGATTTATGGTATTGCTATTTTGGCAATTGAATTTCACCCCAGAACAAAATATATGTTTAGGCGGACACTATTAGACTTTGCCAGCCACAACTGGAACACCAAATTCAGGGTATTGCTATTTTGGCAATTGAATTTCACCCCAGAACAAAATATAACCTTTTACGGACAGATTAACACTTGGTATGCAACAGCTGGGGCACCAGATTCAGGGTATTGCTATTTTGGCAATTGAATTTCACCCCAGAACAAAATATATGTTTTGGCGGACACTATTATACTTTGCCAGCCACAGCTTTGACACCAGATTTATGGTATTGCTATTTTGGCAATTGAATTTCACCCCAGAACAAAATATATGTTTTGGCGGACCCTATTATACTTTGCCAGCCACTAATGGAACACCAGATTTAGGGTATTGCTATTTTGTCAATTGAATTTCACCCCAGAACAAAATATACCCTTTTACGGACAGATTAACACTTGGCCTGCAACAGCTGGGACACCAGATTCAGGGTATTGCTATTTTGGCAATTGAATTATACCCCAGAACAAAATATACCCTGTTACAGACAGATTTAAACTAGACCTGAAACTGCTGGAACACCAGATTCAGGGTATTGCTATTTTGGCAATTGAATTTAAATCCAGAACAAAATATATGTTTTGGCGGACACTATTATACTTTGCCAGCCACAGCTGTGACACCAGATTTATGGTATTGCTATTTTGGCAATTGAATTTCACCCCAGAACAAAATATATGTTTTGGCGGACACTATTAGACTTTGACAGTCACTACTGGAACACTAGATTAAGGGTATTGCTATTTTGGCAATTGAATTTCACCCCAGCACAAAATATACCCTGTTACAGACATATCTAAACTAGGCCTGCAACTGCTGGAACACCAGATTCAGGGTATTGCTATTTTGGCAATTGAATTTGACCCCAGAACAAAATATATGTTTAGGCGGACACTATTAGACTTTGCCAGCCACTACTGGAACACCAAATTCAGGGTATTGCTATTTTGGCAATTGAATTTCACCACAGAACAAAATATACCCTTTTACGGACAGATTATCACTTGGTATGCAACAGCTGGGACACCAGATTCAGGGTATTGCTATTTTGGCAATTGAATTTCACCCCAGAACAAAATATACCCTTTCACGGACAGATTAACACTTGGCCTGCAACAGCTGGGACACCAGATTCAGGGTATTGCTATTTTGGCAATTGAATTTCACCCCGGAACAAAATAAATGTTTTGGCAGACACTATTAGACTTTGCCAGCCACTGCTGGAACACCAAATTAAGGGTATTGCTATTTTGGCAATTGAATTTCACCCCAGAACAAAATATACCCTTTTTCAGACAGATTAACACTTGGTATGCAACAGCTGGGACACCAGATTTATGGTATTGCTATTTTGGCAAATGAATTTCACCCAGAACAAAATATATGTTTTGGCTGACACTATTAGACTTTGCCAGACACAGCTGTGACACCAGATTTACGGTATTGCTATTTTGGCAATTGAATTTCACCCCAGAACAAAATATCTGTTTTGGCGGACCCTATTATACTTTGCCAGCCACTACTGGAACACCAGATTTAGGGTATTGCTATTTTGTCAATTGAATTTCACCCCAGAACAAAATATACCCTTTTACGGACAGATTAACACTTGGCCTGCAACAGCTGTGACACCAGATTCAGGGTATTGCTATTTTGGCAATTGAATTTCACCCCAGAACAAAATATACCCTGTTACAGACAGATTTAAACTAGACCTGAAACTGCTGGAACACCAGATTCAGGGTATTGCTATTTTGGCAATTGAATTTAACTCCAGAACAAAATATATGTTTTGGCGGACACTATTATACTTTGTCAGACACTACTGGAACACCAAATTCAGGGTATTGCTATTTTGGCAATTGAATTTCACCCCAGAACAAAATATACCCTTTTTCGGACAGATTAACACTTGGCCTGCAACAGCTGGGACACCAGATTCAGGGTATTGCTATTTTGGCAATTGAATTTCACCCCAGAACAAAATATATGTTTTGGCGGACACTATTATACTTTGCCAGCCACAGCTGTGACACCAGATTTATGGTATTGCTATTTTGGCAATTGAATCTTACCCCAGAACAAAATATATGTTTTGGCGGACATTATTAGACTTTGCAAGCCACAGCTGTGACACCAGATTTATGGTATTGCTATTTTGGCAATTGAATTTCAGCCCAGAACAAAATATATGTTTTGGTGGACATTATTAGACTTTGCCAGCCACTACTGGAACAGAAGATTCAGGGTATTGCAATTTTTGCTATTGAATTTCACCCCAGAACAAAATATAACCTTTTACCGACAGATTAACACATGGCCTGCAACAGCTGGGACACCAGATTCAGGGTATTGCTATTTTGGCAATTGAATTTCACCCTAGAACAAAATATACCCTTTCACGGACAGATTAACACTTGGCCTGCAACAGCAGGGACACCAGATTCAGGGTATTGCTAATTTGGCAATTGAATTTCACCCCAGAACAAAATATATGTTTTGGCTGACACTATTAGACTTTGCCAGCCACTACTGGAACACCAAATTCAGGGTATTGCTATTTTGGCAATTGAATTTCACCCCAGAACAAAATATACCCTTTTACGGACAGATTAAAACTTGGTATGCAACAGCTGGGACACCAGATTCAGGGTATTGCTATTTTGGCAATTGAATTTCTCCCCAGAACAAAATATATGTTTTGGCGGACACTATTATACTTTGCCAGACACAGCTGTGACACCAGATTTATGGTATTGCTATTTTGGCAATTGAATTTCACCCCAGAACAAAATATATGTTTTGGCGGACCCTATTATACTTTGCCAGCCACTACTGGAACACCAGATTTAGGGTATTGCTATTTTGTCAATTGAATTTCACCCCAGAACAAAATATACCCTTTTACGGACAGATTAACACTTGGCCTGCAACAGCTGTGACACCAGATTCAGGGTATTGCTATTTTGGCAATTGAATTTCACCCCAGAACAAAATATACCCTGTTACAGACAGATTTAAACTAGACCTGAAACTGCTGGAACACCAGATTCAGGGTATTGCTATTTTGGCAATTGAATTTAACTCCAGAACAAAATATATGTTTTGGCGGACACTATTATACTTTGTCAGACACTACTGGAACACCAAATTCAGTGGTATTGCTATTTTGGCAATTGAATTTCACCCCAGAACAAAATATACCCTTTTTCGGACAGATTAACACTTGGCCTGCAACAGCTGGGACACCAGATTCAGGGTATTGCTATTTTGGCAATTGAATTTCACCCCAGAACAAAATATATGTTTTGGCGGACACTATTATACTTTGCCAGCCACAGCTGTGACACCAGATTTATGGTATTGCTATTTTGGCAATTGAATTTCACCCCAGAACAAAATATATGTTTTGGCGGACATTATTAGACTTTGCAAGCCACAGCTGTGACACCAGATTTATGGTATTGCTATTTTGGCAATTGAATTTCAGCCCAGAACAAAATATATGTTTTGGTGGACATTATTAGACTTTGCCAGCCACTACTGGAACAGAAGATTCAGGGTATTGCAAATTTTGCTATTGAATTTCACCCCAGAACAAAATATACCCTTTCACGGACAGATTAACACTTGGCCTGCAACAGCTGGGACACCAGATTCAGGGTATTGCTATTTTGGCAATTGAATTTCACCCCAGAACAAAATATA
>JAKVIS010003039.1:0-20227 GCA_033119425.1 Bufotes viridis | reverse complement strand
AAAGCATGCACCGTATGCCAATTGTGGCGGCTCCAGACTTCTGTGTATAAAGTAGGTGCAGCCACAACCACATGGTGACCCAGAGCCAGTTATGCCATAATCATCATATGGTAAGAATGGGAATCGTCTATGCTGAATCATTTCTTTTTTACCTGTAGAGCAACCATATTGTTACAGAAAGTAAATCACTGGCGTTCACCATCACTGCACTCAGTGTGCAGAACCTCCGGAATACCACCCTCCGGCACCCTGACATTACAAGGGTTGTTCTGCACGTTTCCCCTGAAAAAGCCCCACTCTCGTCCATGCGTCCATATTCAAGCAGAGGTGGTTCAGCTATCATACCAGGAACAGCTAATGGATAAGAGTGGTGCTGTTTCTGGGAAACTTCCATTACATTTTTTAATCACTTATTAACCCCTTTGTGCCAGCCAATATGCCTTTTTATTGCAGTCCCTAAGTTGCCTTAGCCCGGGCAGCCGCTTTTTTTTTTTTTTACAGCAGCCGAGTTTAAGCACTGCATGGGTCTCAGTAAAATAAAGTTTTAGCAAAAATAAAAACCTCAAAAGTAAAAAAAAAAAAAACACGCCTTTATCCATTTAAAAAATGCTTTCAATGAACAAAGTTGCAAAAATAAAATTTTCTCCACATATTATGTATAGTTGTGTCCGTGACAACCAGCACTACACAATTGTCATGTAATTTATCCAACACAGTGTAGGCGGTAAAAAAGGAAAAAAAAACTAAACAAAAACACAATGCTAGAATTGCTGTTAGGTACCCCAAAGTGATACCAATGAAAACTACAAGTCCTCCCACAAAAATCAAGCCCTTACACAGCTCCATAAAAAAAAAGTTATGAGTCTTGGGCAATGAAAAAAACGTAATTTTTTTTTTAAAGGGGTTTTATTGTGCAAAAGCAGTAAAAAAAAAATTAAAATTATGAATTTAGTATCACTGTAATCGTACTGACTGAATAAAGTTATGTTATTTATGCAGCAGAGTTAACACGGCTCAATAATGTAAAAACTCAATGGTAGAGATCTATCAAACTAGTGGAATGGAAGATTGGCTAAGGCCTCTTTCACACTAGCGTTTTAGCTTTCCGTCCTAGAGATCCGTCGTCGGGCCTCTAGGACGGAAAGCTACAGATCAGGATTATCCCCATGCATCCTGAATGGAGAGAAATCCGTTCAGGATGCATCAGGATGTCTTCAGTTCAGTATGTCAACGTTTTTTGGACGTTGACAAAAGCGCAGCATGCTGCGGATTTGTCTCCGTCCAAAAATCCGGAAAGACATGCCGCAACGCCCGGATCGAATTAATGCCCATTGAAGGGCATTAGTCTGAATCCGGCCTTTAACTAACGTCGTTTCGCGCATTGCCGGAACCGGCGTTTAGCTTTGTCAATAGTTACTATGGCAGCCAGGGCTAAAGTCTGGTGCCATAGTAAGAAATAGAGGGCGGCATACTTACATTCCGTGGCTCCGGGGCGCTCAGGATGACGTCAGGGCGCCCCAGTGCATAGATCACGTGATCGCGTGGATCCACGTGATCCCATGCCCAGCCAGTAGCTCTGATCATTCAAGGCGCCCGGGCGCACGGGCATGCTGTATGCCGCTCCCACTGCTATGGCAACCCGGGGCTAGTAGCGTCTGGCTGCCATAGTAACACTAACATTTTGAAGACTGATCAGTCTTCAAATGCTTTCAGTTCACCTAACGTCGTGCAGGATCCGGTGTGCATTCCGGCGACGGAAGTGCACGCCGGATCCTAACAACGCTAGTGTGAAAGAGGCCTTAGTTCCCCAAAGCAACCAATCAGATTCTACCTTTCATTTTCCAAAGAAGCTCTGAAAAATGAAAGGGGGGATTCGGTTGCTACAGGCTACTAAGACAGTTTCCTTTTACATAAGTTTTGATAAATCTACCAACGGCTGCAATGATGTTTTTTTCCCATTCACCCCAAGAAAGAGTTAATAAAAGTTAAACAATGAGTTATGCGTACCCCAAAACTGTGCCATTAAAAGCTACAACTTGTCCTGCAAAAAAATAAGCCATCATACAGCTACATCAACTGAAAAATAAAAAAGTTACAGCACTTGCAATGTGATGATGAGAAAAATGAAGACAATTGCTTGGTCACTAAGGCCCAAAACAGGCTGCTCCCCAAAGGGTTAACAGCCTCCTATGTATTTTGATATATAAAGCAGGTGTTTGGTTTTCTGGATAAAATTTGAAGTATTCTTCTTCCTGTCCTAGCTCCTTAACGTCCTCTTAGGACGGCAGACAGTCTTGCTTAACTTTCTCTGTCAGGCCATCAGTGCGACCAGGAAAAGTGTTCCTGTAGGGAGTCAATTAGAGCCCCACACATCAAAGTAATCAAAGCTCTTCTGAGAGCATCTTTATCTAGGACAGGCATCCTCAAACTGCCGCCCTCCAGCTGTTGCAAAACTACAACTCCCAGCATGCGCGAACAGCCTACAGCAGGGCATTGTGGGAGTTGTAGTTTTACAACAGCTGGAGGGCCGCCGTTTGAGGATGCCTGATCTAGGACTATCAAGAGAACAATAAAGCAGACATAAAATGTTATCCCGATTCTATACTTATTATCATAAGGATTACTCTCCAGATAATCTCTTTCTCAGCGGTGACTGTTACAGAAGGCCGATATTTTGTATTCCATTTTCAATGGTATAGAACTACCAAAATGAAAAAGAAACACATTCTGATAGACATGTCCCTTTAATGATTATCATTCCTGGCTTTTTGGGACTGTGTGGTGTTAGGATGGAAACAATTTTTAAAACACTGAATATGCAATGAAGAACATAGTCCGTTGTCACGCTCCCATTGGGTCTATAGACTGGTTTTATATAGCTCACCTTTTAATTTGTTATGCTCAGAGTCCGCGGGAAACAAGACATCTGGAAAGAGCTTCTCGAAGCTGTAACCTGCATACTTGGGTCTGTTCTCCACATAGGTCCTTACTGTAGGCTGCAACTTCTTCATAAATTCAGGGCAGGGGGTTCCAAGCTGCTCGATAACCTTGTTCCACTGATCAATATCTGCGAGTGGAGCTCAAGAAAACTTGCAAATATTCACAAAATCGGAAATGCCTGACAAAACCATTTTCATGCAGGGGGCAGCCGAAATACATCAACAGTACAGAATCCTCTGGCCAGGCCAACACACTACATAAGCAACAGCTTCAAATCCACAACTACAACTCGTATGCTAACTCCAATGCATCACAGAAGCCCTTCCTCGCTGCAGCAGAACCATAGAGTAGTGCTCATATAACTAAATTATCCAAGTAGTGAAGATTGGGGCAAGGTGGCATAATACCTTCAACAGACAGAAGGAGGTTTCCGCCTTTTTTTTTTTAGGTCATTCTCGTTTTTCTGATACTGAGCCACCACTACACAGAGCTCACAAGTTTACTGAATAGTAGCATACTGAGCATACAGCAAGCTCCTCGGCTCCCTCTGGTGGCGAGAGCAGGTTACCATTTAAAGCAACACTAAACACAGAAAGTGGACAATTAAAAAAATAAATTAAAATTTAAAACAGCTTTGCGCTTCTCTTCCCCTGTAAAACTGAGAAATATCTAAAGAAATATTGTTTGTTTCCAAAGGGCTCAGCCTGTCTAAGATAATTGGCTGCACGGTATGTAGACGGTTAAAGGAAATGTGTCAAATATTTTATCTGCCAGTTAAAAGCAGATAGAAACACATTTACTTTTTTTCTAATCTGTTTTTATTTTCTGATCACAGATTTATTCCATTTCCTGAACAGGATTATGGGGGCGGCCATCTTGCCTGAGCTGTCCTTAACAGCATTTAGAAAGCATTAAGAAAATTGCTTTACGGCCATAGACACAATGATCAGGAGGGGATCCTGTTAACAACTATGGGAGAGTTTTCTAGGCATGCTCTGTGACCCGTGCAGAGGTGGAAAGAATAGATAATCACCTATTGTGAATGGTGGATCCTGTCTTATCTATACACAGAGGTGATATCATTACAGGCAGGATTAGAGTGACAGATAAGCAGGTAACTGCAGTAAATTGATCTGTACGGACCAAGAAGTAGCATCTATTATTAGGCTCACTGCCTGTGTGAAAACTGCAGGATTTTATGGTTTTTGTTTAAATATAGATGCTGACATGGGGAAAAAATAAAATAAAAAATTCTTTCAATTTGGTAAACATAACGATGATTTAAAACAATAGGCTATTTTCTGATGACACATTTCCTTTAAGCCTTGCCTCATTGCTAAGCTTCACCCCTCAAAGACGGAACACCTTTCGTTTTTTGCAGCCCTTGGTAGCAGCATAGTCTGAAGTGTGGCCCTCAGACTAGAAAAGTTTGTGCACCCCGGTATTACATAAAATGGAGAAGCCACTAAAAGGAAAAGTAACAGCAACATGTATGACTGTTAAGGGGCAATAACACCATTTCTCGTTAATGGTTGTAAGGTTACGCCTATAAGAGCCTAAGAACAGGCTACATCTTCAATTTCTTCTACTTGTGCATGGAGCTACTGGCTGACAAAACACCGTTAAAGGGGTTGGTCCATCTCACACTTTGGTGGCATATTGCTACTATATGTCACCAATGTCCGATATGTGAGGGTTCCACCTACCTCTAGTGAAAGATCTGCTCTCCATTTAGTTCTATGCGAGTCCCAAAAGAGCTGAGCGAGTTTGTCCATTTCTAGAAGTCCCATAGAAGTGAATGGAGAGTACACGGCACAAGAGCAGCCACCTCTCCATTCTCCTCTATGGGAGTTTCGAAAATAGTGGAACTAGTAGTGTGTCAGCTCTGTTAGATTTTTTCCCATGATGTCTATTCGATACTGGCCGTAATAGCCGTGCTCTGGACAATCACCAGAAGAAAGGGATAGAAAATGTCCATACCACAACAGTTCCAAGCGGTCTACATTAGTTGCTCTTTGAGGCTGCCCCCTACTTCCTAAACAGGTGCCAATGTCACTTTAGCTGGGAACAGTTATAACAGTTTACACCAACACACAACATGCCCCGTTCTACATTAGTTCTGAATACAAGGTTAGTTATCCGCTAGGCCGCTGATGAGACCTACATTAGGTGGGAGGTGTTGGCTACATCATAGCTTTAGTTACCAAATAGAAAACAAGTTAACATAGCAGCGAAGCCAAAGCTTTTCCTTTTTACATACTATTTAAAATCACCCCAGCATTACATTTCTCGGGTATAAGGAAAATATGAGGCTCAACCTACGCAGAAACTTACAGAAAAGCCCTCCCTGGAGCATGGAAGCGTCCTTTTGGTTTGGGGAGTGAATGGTGGGTTGTGAAAGCCAATGGGAAGGATACGGTCTGTGCCAGGGAACAACACACCACCTTTGATCATCTCTCCCAAGATGCAACCCACTGACCAAATGTCAACTGAAAACAGAATGCAAGGCAATTAACAGAGAATGGCCTACAAGGAGCACCGTCATAGAAAGAAAGGGCAGTGTGACCAAAGAAAACTTTACAGTGAGAAGCCTTGTTACTTGACTGCAGACATCAACCGTGTGAAATTAAGTTCTTCTTTGTACCTTTTCAAAAACATAAAATCCAAAAAGTTTCTACCAATCTCTTTATAAGGATTCCCAATATCCTTAGATGAAGGTCCTGTACATGACATATTGGCCCAAGAGATTTTGATAATACCTGGTGTGGACAGTGGTGCATTTACAGTGCGCCAAGCAAGCAGACAATTATCAGGAAGGAAGCGTTCCTTCCCAATAATTTCCTGCTTGTCAATGGAAGTGAAAAGCTGCATTTACATAAGTGATCGCCTCCATTCTATGGGGATGAGTGATGGCTATTGCTAGTCCTTATACAGATTTATTATTTCTGGGCAGCATATCGCTGTTTACACAGCACAATCTGGTACCTAGAAACAATGATTTAGATGTCCGCATGAAAGATCATTTCACCCAATGAACAAGCGTTTTGCTCTTTCATCAGGTGATCTGCAGCACCTCTACATGGGCCCAATAATTGGGCTGTGTAACTCCAGCATTACTTTGTAGTAAGGAATGGTAAATGTAATCTACCAGTTCAGAATTTGTTCAGAATTATCCAAATAGTTTGAGTTGTAATGAACCTTCGTTTCAGACTAATCAGAGAGAGTGAGAGAAAGTGAGAGACAGATCTATGCATTGCCTGGGGAGTGCTTTATCTCATTAAGGAGAGTTTCTGGTATGCAGAGTATTGTAGGACAGGCAACGCCACCTGGAGGTTCTGGGAAAGTTATTCAAATTAGTTTTCCTAAGACTATCTGATGCCCGTACATGTAAGATGTGCTAATATTCATATATTTTTCCCAGAAACATGCTTTTTCATAATAAGATTTTTCCTTGGTGGTAGCCTCAAACTCTTTTAAACAGCTCTCTTTCTTGCTCTCATACTAGAGTCTTTCCTGAAAAAACATAAGTCCTAAGAGATCAGAGAGTGCTATATACCAACTTTCAGGACAATTCGAGCATATCTGATTTGGGTAGAACTGACTCAATACCTGAATCAAATTTTTTCAACCCCAGACGAATGTAAGAAATTTGGGCATCTCTACATTGCAGCCATGATATGATGCCAGACAGAAGACAAAAGAAAGCTTCTTGCCAGAATCTCAGAAGAGTCCAGACTTCAAATTGTATCTCAGCATAGAAACAAAATCACACTTGTAATGTACACTTAAAGGGATTTTCCTGGAATAAAATCCACAGGATAGATGAGAGATGGACCTCCACCAATCGGTGTTTCACGGAGCCATAGCGCTCAGATTAGCACTTAAAATACCAAGCACAGTGCCGTACATCGTAGTGGCTGTGCTTAGTACTGAAACTCAATCACCTTTACTTGAACAAAGTTTAGCTGTACAAAGGTAATGAGACTGACGGACCAGCATCACCGGCCATAGAAGAGGCTGCGGCCCCTTCAAAGAGCCGACTGGCAGGGTGCCAGAAGTGGGATAGGTCAGCAAGTCCTGGACAACCCTTTTAATGGCCCCTTCTAATTGTCCTCTTGTATACTTTTATTAGAGGGGCTCTCCACGACTATAATTTTGATGGGCTGAAAGTGTCATCGAACTGATACACAGTCTATATCTCAATGTACAGGTTCTATGTAACCTCTAAATGAGAGCGTTACTAAGGGAAGTCATTTTGCACACCATGACCCTGCCAGATGACTCCTCTGGTTTATGTAGGTTTCCAATGCTTCCAGTGCCGTGCTCTTCCACAGCACAAAGATGTATGTAATTTACTGGTAAGCTGACAAGACAAGGAAAATACAGGACTGTCCACGGCCAAGGAAAATGAAGGTGCTCAATAATGTACAAGGAGGGAGAGTGGCTAATCCATTCCATTCAGGGAAGCTGCAGATGGCATCATAAAGAGAAGAGATCTCCATTTCATGGACCTTTGGTCAAGCTAGAATTTTAAGGATAAGGGGGGGGGGGGGCGGCTTCACTTTTTGACAAGGACCTTAAAGTCTAAAGAAATATTATTCAGAAAAAGGCTTTATTCATACAGCATCTGCAAATGGAGGGACTGTAATTTCCCATGTACCTTTATGGGTTCCCCATTAATAATTAAAGTGTGTGTATGAGGAGTCCATGTTCTTTCATGATCAGTTTAGAATCCAGCCTGGTTTATAGGAGAAACACGTGCATGTCTGAGCCGACAAGGCAGAGATATCGAAGAGGAGGAGTTTCTCTCATATATACTTATACGGGTGAGAGTAAATTATAAGTATATATATATGTTAAATGAAAACATATTCAGCATACGGTACATAAACTGTATCCCACGGTTGAGATTTGCAGTCAGTCATGGAAGCTCCATGCAGTCTCAGGGCAGTGTTTAGGTATAATTTATATGGAAGAAAACATAAAGAAAGCATGTTGAAATTCTATATTTTCTCATAAATTTTTATTCTGAAAAAGAAGTTTAAAGTGCCGGAGCACACATTCATTTCACTCCTCTCTGCCGCTGACACGGCCAGACAAACATAAAATGAAAAGACAATTTACAGTTTATTCACCACCGGTACACGGCTTCAGCACAGGTATCACCACCGGTAGTACCAGGAACAGCCGAGGCCCAACCCAAGGACGGGCTATCAATTT
The DNA here is from genome assembly GCA_033119425.1 of Bufotes viridis. Classification (NCBI taxonomy): domain Eukaryota; kingdom Metazoa; phylum Chordata; class Amphibia; order Anura; family Bufonidae; genus Bufotes; species Bufotes viridis. The sequence continues at coordinate 12,067 of JAKVIS010003039.1, read as the reverse complement.
TTATTCCCAGACTGCTGGTACATCCCAAGGAAGGCCCCAGAGTCTGTATGGAGTGACAGTCGAGCACTGGTGCTGCCGGATCAGATACAGTGCAAAAAATAGAAGTAAACTTTTATTCAACTTTTTTTTTTTTATCTAAAAATCATTTTTATCATTTTGCATTCTTACTGAAGAACATCACACCCAAAGTCCCGATTTCTACAGAGTTTTAAATTCACTATGGGGGTTACTTACTAACAGAAATAAGTCTATATTAGGCGCATTTCCGATTCAGATTGCGGAGCAAAGAACCGCAATCTGCGATTTTTCCTCACTCACGCCAGGTCTACAAAAGTGGGCGTGGGCGGAGAAAGGTGACGGGCAAGCAGGCCTGCTCATTAATCATTTTCCATGCCCGTTTCAGGCATAGAAAATGGTCTAAATCTATGCCAGCAACGGAGCTGGCATACATTTAGAAGTGGCGGTGGATCTGCCAAAGTTATGTAGAGGCCTGCTCCTCTACATAACTTTGGCTGATCCATCGCCAGCGCAGGGGATTATTAAGACGGGCATCTAAAACTCCAGTCTTAATAAATGACCCCCTATATTTGTACATCGCCGCCTTCTCGGCAGTGTACTTATTTCTTGCATTGTAGCAAAGGGGCCGCAGCAAATGGTGTATGGGCAGCAGCACACCGAGCCCCCCTGAGCTTGACTAAAGGCTGGCATAGCATACGGGTACCATGTAACAATCTGCTGTACCAGAGTTAGTGGAATGGGCTCAAAGTCCTGCATATGAGTTTTTAGCTGCACGAAGCGGGAACCGTGTGCTGCTGCCCATATACCGTTTGCTGTGGTCCCATTTCTACAATGCAAGGAATCTGTACAACGTTGAGAGGTCAGTGATGTGCGAATATAGTGAATTTAAAATGAGGTAAAAAATAAGGACTTTGAGTGTCATTTTCTTTAGTAAAAAGGCAAAATCATTCATTAAAAAAAAGTGATTTTTAGGGCATTTGAGGCATTTAAAAAAAAAAAAAAGTTGAATAAAAGTTTACTCCCCCATTGTGTGGGTGGAAACCAGCAATACCCACAATGACAGAGCTCCACGAGCAGTTTACTTGTGGTGAAACTAATCTGGGGCTACTATATGACAAAAGTGTTCAGAAGCGTGCAGGTCTATCACAGTAACGTCTAACCCATTATACACAGAGCTAAAAGAAATGTGATGTACAAAGAGTGGTACCAAAACAGATCCCAGGATGAGAAAACAGACACTGCAGCGTGCAATACGGGTAATAATAAGGCGCAGTACTGGTCAGATTTCACCACTCCACCCAAATGAAAGATGTTTGCTCTCCTGGGAGTAACGTGAAAAAGAAGCAGGCACACTACATACAGTGTGTGTACACAGAGAAAACATACAGCCATGCATCGTCAGGGGACATTGTGTACAATCCAGTCTCATCAGGAAAGAAGGCAGCGGCCAGGTTAACACGTCAAGGATAGACGAGCCCACTGTGGACTTCTCGGAAAATCTGCAGCAGAAATCCAAGGCTGACGATACGACTTGTGCTGCAGACTGCCCGTCACATCCACACATGGATTAGTCCCACTAATTTAATGGAGGCCTTTTCCACGAGGAATCTGTACAGATAATGGAAACGAATAATGGTGGACCCTAAAATCAGCAGCACGCTCATTACTTTTTTTGTGGCATGTGAATGGGGCATCAAATATCCTATTCGCACGCCTTACTGGCAAAAACCAGGCCTAAATCCTGACACAAACTCGAATATGTGAACATCGTCTTAGAGCAGAGATGGCCGACCTGTGGCTCTCCAGCTGTTGTAATACTACAACTCCCACCATGCCCTGCTGTAGGCAGTCTGGACATGCTGAGATGTAGATTTGCAACAGCTGGAGAGTCACAGGTTGGCCATGCCCTGTCTTAGAGTCTTCAAAGGGACTGTTCAAGAATGGAGGGAGTGTGGTTTCACAACACACACTTGGCGGGACCCGTAAAGGTAAGCCAACTTTCCTGCTTCCCAGCGCTGGCTACCCACTCCTTCTCCTCCAGACCTGCAATGCTCTTCTACGATCCCTCGCTGAAAACACCCGGTTTGACGCCGCCTGCAGCCAATCACCGAGTGGTGACCATCCCCCCTTACAAGGGAATCCAGTCAGTGATTGGCTGCAGGCGGTCTCAAACTGGCTGTTTTCAGTGAGGGAGCACAGCAGATCATCGCCGCAGGCCGGAAGGAGAAGAAGCAAGGAGCCAGCACCGGGAAGCAGATAAGTGAGCTTCCCTTTAAAGGTCCGGCCAAGTGGGTGGGTCCAAACCTTCCCCATTCTTGCACAACTCCTTTACGTTATGTGCACAGTACAGCGTATCAACTGCAGAATCCGCATTATAGGCCCACATTTGAGATTTTGCAGTTACGTTTGGGCCACGCTGCGCCACAGCAGATGAACATGGCCTTGAAGCTGGCCTTAAGACGGCTGTTGGGCCAATAACTATTCCTCCTGACTCCACTATAAACCTGCACACTCTTGCTGTGACTCATCTCCAGTGGGTACAAAAGAATTGATTGGGAATGTTGAAATCCATCACACCCAGACATCTGCTATAAAGGGAGAGTGGAGACTTCCGGATACATAAGAGAGTAGATTCGACATGCTGAAATCTAAAGGGTTTAAACCAGGGATGCCCAACCTGTGGCCCTCCAGCTGTTGCAAAACTACAATTCCCAGCATGCCTGGACAGCTTACAGCTATTAGGGCATGCTGGGAGTTGTAGTTTTGCAACAGCTGGCGGGCCGCAGGTTGAGCATCCCTGGTTTAAACCAACATTTATCGTATGTGTAGGGCCACTCCCGCTTCTTCTACTCCTTAACCTCACAGAATGCTCATCTGATATGAAGAATGTCAACTGGGGTAGCTTTACCTCTGTTCAGATGCCAACACAGCGCCCATCCAGACTGGTTGCTACGGATACCCTGTTAAAAGGTTCTTTTACCCCAGCCGAGCATTGGCCCATGTTTGCACCTGCCATGTGGCACACAAAATCATTTTTAGTTGGCAGCACATTGCCCTGCGCAAAAAGATGTGGTGCTCCCAATACGCAAAATGAATGGGAGATGAATGATCGTAATAAGGAGTGATCACCCTTTCAATTTGCATCAAGTCATGTGAAAGGCACTTTAAAGAGGCTCTGTCACCTGGTGCAAGCATACCCTACTTGGCATATAGCCAGGTAGGGCTGATAACGCTGAAAAAAAAAAGCATACCTTTTTTCTTCTTCCATTAGGTCCGGTTTGGCAGGAAAATCAACGTTTAAAAATATGCTAATGAGCAAAAGGAGCTTATGCCTTCCGAGCACTGCCCATGTAATTATACTGCCACCCTTATTCTAATAATCCCGCCCCCAATCCCTTTGACTGACAGCGCTACACCCACCGGTCTAGCGCCGAGATCCCGCGCCAGCGTCTTTTCCCGTCCCTTTTGGCTAGTGCATTCCTCTAGTGTGCACATGCCATCATAGATGCGAGTGCGCAGGATCTCAGCGATAGACCGATGGATCTAGCGTTGTCAGTCAAAGGGATTGGGAGCGTGATTATTAGAATAAGAGCGGCAATATAATTACATGGGCATCGCAGAAGCAGTGCTCAGAAGGCATAAGCCTGCCTCCGAGTGCTCCTTAGCATATTTTTAAAAGTTGATTTTCCTGCCAAATCGGACCTAATAGAAGAAGAAAGGTATGCTTTTTGTCAGCGTTCTCAGCCCTACCTGGCTACATGTCTCTTTAAACGAGCACTGATTAACAAATATCATTGATCGGGGCTCATTTATTGTCCGTCATCAGCCTGCGTAAGAGGACTCTAAAGATGGACGTACACATAGGAGAAATGTCAGACAATGGGTAGGAGGACAGTCGGATGGAAATAAAGATGGGCATGTTGCAGTCACTGTTTCTCAGGGAGATAAGCTATCCAGGATATCTAGCATTATTTTATCTCCCGCTTCTATTAGACCTACACAATTGGCCAACTCAAGTATGCAAGTTTATGGGGAGAGGCAGTTCATGTATTTAGTAGAATGCCGATAGCTCTGACAGCTCATGTTCTTCTGCTATAAAGAAAATATATTAGGCAATTGCTGTCTAATTGCAAAGAATAATCACGAGGTGACGTCCACTGTAAATGTGCGTTGCGGTCCCAGGAGAGAACACTTAATGAACACATCTGTACACACCAGTGTATAAAGTAACTGTGATAGGTGGCAACCATTTACAAGTGTGTAAGGATACAGTCCCTTCCCGGGAAGAGAATCTTGTGGCATATCATTTCTCCCATTATGCACCCCACCGACCATAAGTCCACTATCAGTGGTGACAGCGCAAGGGGGGGGGGGGAAACAGATGGTGGAAGGAGGAGGGGGAAAAAAAGCAGAAGCAAGAGAGAAAGGTGTCAGTGAAAACAAGTGAACAGCCAAGTGCAGGCAGAACCTGAAAAGTGAGAGGTCAGCATGAAAAAGACAGGAGCACAGGGCAATGCAGAGTGGGTTAGCAGATCATTAACCTTTCTGGTACCGGTCCTCACCGGGGTTAATGGAGAGATCAGTGCTGTGCTTCAGGCGTGGCATCTTGCTGGAGGGCTCACTGATAGCAGCAAATGCATAGCAGCCACCATTGCCATTCAAGGCTCATGTTAATAATGCTGGAAACCCGATTCATCGACTTTAGGGAGGGTCAATATAGAACATTTTCCACACTAGAAAGCAGGCGAGCTGCAAACTGTTCAGAGAAATGTAGCACTAAGAGGCGGGCCCCATCAGGTAACATAAAGCTGCTGCCTATCATGAAATGGAGGGCTTGTGGTGCCAACGTGGGACAACTGGACTATAGTGACTGCACGTTCTCAGAGATGCCTCCACTGATGAAACAGCCTGCTCACATGTATGAACTCCGTTGTGGAACAATATGTGTGAATGAGGAGGGGGGAACTAACCATTTTCTTTGTATCCCATTCCCAGGATCACTTCAGGAGCTCTGTAGTAACGCGTCACAACATAAGGTGTCATCATGAAGCTGGTCCCTGCTGTCCTGGCAAGGCCAAAGTCAAGAATCTTTAAGGTGCAGTCAGATTTCACTACAATGTTACTTGGCTTTAAATCCTGAGGGAAAAAAAATAATAATTTGTGTTATATTCCTACTAAAGCTTCCCATCCCCCTCTTCCATAGAAATTATGGGTAGTGGGCGCACAGGTAACAGCAATGGTAACTTCCTTGTTGTCTGGTCTGCCTTTTCTACGACAATGGTTACCAGTGGGGTACCGGTGGACCAGTATAAGACCCTCTTCTTTATTAATATGTTTATTAAGGATACTGTAGAGGTTTAACAGATACAATATTTCAGATGTAATATTTTCAATTGATATGAAGCTCTGTAAGGTAATTGACACTGTGTGCCAAGGTGATTTTGAGGGGTTCTTTCCCTTTAATGTGAGATAATGAGCACTATTGTTCTACAGTTTCCAGGACTGGTGGTACTAGGCCACTGCACATGCATAATAGATACTGGAGACCTTTTTAGGAGGGGCCATTGAGCTAGAAAAGTTATATGTACGTAACAGAGGCTTCAGCTCCACTGATGGCATTGATCGGGCAAAATGATCTGTTGTGAGTAGAGTTGAGCGAACTTCTGTTTTAAGTTCGGCTTCCAAAGTTGGGGTTCGGGTTCTCCAAGCATCCCGTTATGGATTCCGCTACCACGGACCATAACGGCATTTGGAACACGGGGTGAAGGACCTGGGGTGACGTCACCGTCATGTGATCAGTGCAGGGGGCGTGCTCAGTACTGGATTGGATAAGAGGTCGTAGGCTACCGCCTCTGTCCAAATCACACAACAGGACAAGTTACTTCAGAACACTGAGCTAAATAGCTGCCTCATCCTCCTCTATGCTCTACTTGTCAGGGATTATGCTCCTACAGTTAAATCTCTGTAGGAATGGCGTTCATGAGGAGACATGAAGTACAGAGAGGATGGACAGGACAGACTGTGGTAATGTGGAGCTGCCACATCCTCACCTCTGTACTTCATCTAACATTATATACATATATTCTTATATAATTATATATTGTATATTATAATATAAATTACTAATAGCTCAACACTTATTTAAGCCATGTTCTTATCAGTAATTGACCTATAATGAGTGTTTATAAGGTCAGAGATGAGAGATAAGGAGCCATCAGCTGAGCTGCCTGACGGAACACAGTAGAAGCAGAGTACAGGGCAATAATAAATAAAAAAAAGCCCCCAAAGGCGCATCTCAGTAAATGCATATTCAATCTACACATCAAGTCCTTCTGCTGGCAGACATTTAAAAGAAATGGAATGACTATGAAATTCTGTTTGGGTGTGAATCTGCATAACAGGTATTGTACAGGCCTAACTCACCCGGTGGATGATGCCTGCAGAATGTAAGTGCTTAATGCCACAAAGCATCTGGTAGAGAAGGTAGGACATGCGCTCATGATCCAATTCCATCTGTATAACTTGGCACAAATTGGCATCCATAAGTTCCATCACAATGTACCTGGAAAAGAAAAAAGCCCTGCTGTAAGACACCAAATGTCAAGAGGGTAGCAAATTATCCAAAGAACCCACAACCAAGTACTCAAAATTATCAGTAAAAATAATAGACGTCAGAGACAACTAGGGCTGAAACGATTACTTGATGTAATCGATGCAAAAAAAATCCTAGATGAAATTTCCCTGCATCGAGGATTCATTTAAAATCACGTGTCCACGGAGCATGAATGAAGTGAAGCCTCTCACCGCTCCGTGGCCTCCCGACGGCACCGTGCTGCACTGACCAGCGCCTTGCGTGCACACATCGTCAGCGCGCTGCCTGCCGCTGTGTGTGACATCAGGTCCGTCACAGTGCATGCTGGAAAGATGGCGGTTAATGATGTTGGCGATTTGATGGCATAGAGGGGCTGATCTGATGGCACTGGGGGACATGGCAATGGATGGCACGGAGGCACTGGGGGAGTGGGGGACATGGCAATGGATGGCATGAGGCACTGGGGAAGGGGGGACATGGCAATAGATGGCATGGAGGCACTGGAGGAGTGGGGGACATGGAAATGGATGGCATGGAGGCACTGGGGAAGGGGGACATGGGAATGGATGGCATGGAGGGGCTGATCTGATGGCACTGGGGGAGTGGGAGACATGGCAATTCGCAATGGATGGCATGGAGGGGCACAGGAGGGAACTGATGCACTTGGGCTGATCGCACAGGGGGAAACGAAGGGTGTTGGGTGTATGGGGGTCTGATTAGTTTTTATAAAGGAAAAAAGTCTATTATGTTATTTTTTTCTTATTAGCGTGCTAGATTATTTGTAAAAATAATCGGTAGAATACTCGATTGCTAAAATAATCGTTTGCTGCAGCCCTAGAGACAACTTACAAGTCTTGAAATTCCTCCAAAGATTTTTGTGGCGTGAAGACATTTAAAAGCCCAATTATCTGTGAAAAAAAACACAACAGATGGAAATAAAATACACAGGCACATAAATCACAGTATTCTTCAGTATAAGCCACAGATTACAAAGAGAGAAAGGACAGGCTGAATATAGGCTGAAATATATGCTAGATAAATAAGGTGCACATATCAGTTGTGTACCGGCCGGCTGTCTTAGGCGGGGAGCCAGACACAACTGATGTGTACGAGAACAATGGTATCCGTTCAAGCTTCAGTTCTCCTGCATCGTTTTCTACTTCACGTCGGAGTGGAACTGAACCAGAACGCCGGACATATGTGAAGGAGGCCTTACAATTTCAAGCAGTGGTTACAAAAAAAAAAAAAAAAAAAAAAAAACTCTCACTAATGTACTAATGTTCTGGACCATCATGAATGAGATGCAGATAAGATCTTGACTTACATTCTTGTGATTGACGCATTTCATGAGCACCAGCTCCCGGTAGGCCCTCTTAGCATGTGTTTGGTTCTGGAAGGGTCGGCTCAGCTTTTTGATGGCCACATGGCGCTCAAGAATAGCATCATAAGCAGCGCTAAATGAAAAACGTTTTAATTACTCACTCCAGCAGAAATGACTGAGCATTGTAAATGCATTACAGGCGCACTACCAAATCTTCCTGATATACAAGGCTATCTAAAGCCTCAGTGATTACCAAGCTTCCCCTATAAACTACGGGTCCATTGTCAGCACGACCTGGTAGACAACGTGGCTCGGCAGAATAGATCTTACCATCACATGTGAATGGACACTACACTAAAGCTGCCTATACACATACAGTAGCTGGTTATAGCGCTTATAAAGGCAGAATCACATTGACCAATGGTCGGCTAGTTCATCATTAACAAGCGTTCGCGGGAACACGCAAATGCTCGTTCAATGGGCAGTCACAATTTTTCAACAGGTTTAAAAATCATTGTGGTGTAATCACGATCTTCTGCCAGAAAATAATGATTCAGTACAGGGACGAGCGATGGCATTAGTGATCACTGCTCTCCATACTGGGGAGGAGATCGCTGCATGTCATAGCAGAGGTCTTCTCCCCTAGCGAGTAGGCGAATGCCGAGAAGGAAAGCTTCCCTCCCGACAATCGCCTGCCGGATCGTTTAATCTAATACAGTTACTTATTCTTCACAACTTTCCCATACATACTCTATCTGTTTTGCTTATATCACAAGGGAACAAAGGATTGGGCATGCACAATCCTCCAGCCCCACATCTGCACTCAGGGGAGGACTGGATGACCCACACACACATTAAGCAGTCGGTTGATCCTGCCAAAAACTGTTGACTTTTACCTAAGGTGTATAGACACCTTAAGGGGATTTTTAATACTGATGGAGAATCCATTAATATCTGAGTGATGGTGGGCCAACACCCAACATCCCCGGGAATAAGCTGTACTGCAGGAGTTCTGGCATCGGAACCACACGGTTCTGTCCACAGTGCAGTTGACGGAGCTGGTTGCTGCAGCACCGCTCCCATGAACGTCAATGGGATGAGCACTGACATTACCAGATCCTGCGCCAGGGCCACTGCAGAAGAGCTGACTAGCAGGGATGCAGGACGTCCATCTCTGCAGATTAAAATTAAAGCAAAATTCAAGACAGTATTGGCAATGGGCCTCTGTAGAGAACCCACAAACCTGCAGTACCAATAGGAATCACTAGAGGGAAGAGATGCTGTTAGGCCACCGATAGTAAGGCCAAAAGACAATGGCATACTGAAGAGTGCACAGTTCCTTCATGCTAGCTATTGGGGGGGGGGGGGGGGTCTCAGCACCCATCAATACCAGCTCCTGACATAGAAAAGAGTAGACAGACCTTTGTACACATTAATTTTAAGGATGCCCATACACAATGGGGTTCAGTAGGCCTCGTCGTGTAAGGTCAACCTAACAAGTATCATTTTTGTGATTCAACTGGAAATTTCCCCCCTTAAGGCTTCATGCACATGACAGTATTTTTCATCAGTGTGCCATCAGTTTTTGAAGGGGTATTTCCATCACATACAATGGGGGCATATAGCTTTGATAAGCCTCTATTGTCTGATAGGCGGGGGGTTCCATCTTTGGGACCCACACCTACAAAGAGAACAGAGCGGGGAGAGCTGTGGCTGGGGGACCCCGGGGTCCGTCCACCACCAAGCGCTGCTCCAATAGAAGTGAATGGGAGAGCACAGCGCACGTGTGGCCCCTGCTTCCATTCATTTCTATAGGGCAGACGGAAATAGCCAAGCCAGCTGGCTCAGCTATTTTCGGTGGCCGCATTGAAATGAATGGAGGGCGGCTGCGCATGCACAGTGCGCCCTCCATTAATTTCCCCGCTCCGTTCTCATTGTAGGTGCGGGTCCCAAAAGCTGGAACCCGCACCTATCAGACAATGGGGGCATATCCTAGCAATATGCCCCCATTGTATGTGATGGCAATACCCCTTTAAATCAGATGGGCACACTTAGCCATACAATTCAATGGTGCCATGCACACAGTTTTTTTCATGGATCCATGAGCCCGATTTGAGAATTTTACTACAGGTCCTATCCTTGTCGTTTTTGTGGATAAGAATAGTCCTGGCTATTGATTAAGTGAGGGAATAATGCAATGCTTACAGAAGCTAACCATTTTCCAAGGATCCAGTTTTTACAGACCAAAAATCAGACAAGTGTGTGAGGGGGACCAACAGTCAGACATACAGAGAAAGGGAACATGATGTTACTAGCTTCCTCACCATACTATTCCTTGTGCTCCAGACCCAATAGGCTTCAGATTTTGGTAGCGCTTCAGAACTGTGAACGTGGAGTCTCCTATTTCAAAGACTGAGAAGTTGCTGTCACGCTTGCCTCGGCTCATGGTTGCACAAGCTTTTACCCCTGTGGCTTCATCCAAACAGTGTTACTATCAGTTAAAAGCTGTCAGAGAAACAAGATGAAGAAATGTGGGATCAAGAAACAGCGACAATACATGGAAGGACAACATACACTGATCTACAAGTTCAGTTTCATTCTGCCACCAGCCCAGACGGCACCATACAGACGCCTGCTCAAAACTAGACACCAGTGGACAGAGCAGTATGAAACAGACCAGCTCTATAAAAGGGGTTGGCTTTACATATTGATGATCAGTCCAACACCCAGCATCCCCAGTGATTAGCTGTTTCGAGCAGATGTAGTGCCAGAAACTATACTCTATACGGAGCACAGCGCCACACACAGTACAATGGCTGCTATGGGGTAGTGCAGCGCTGGAAACTACAGCATACAGAGCCTTCTGCTTCCAGCTTTGTACACTGTAGAGTTTCCGGCACTAGGGCGGCTTGAAGCAGTTCATCAAATGTGGGATCATGGGGTCAGACCCCCACCAGTCCGATTTTGATGACCTATCCTGAGGATGGGTCCTCAATACTTGTTGCCCTTTAAATTTCAGTACCTGTTCTCCTTGGTCCTTCCTGAATTAGTATACAAAAAGTACAAAGATGTTGATGACCCATTTTCAGGATAGTACAGGATGGAGCCTTCTCCTTCCGGCTCTGCCCACTGTATCATTTCTGGCATTGGCAGCTGCCACAAACAGCTGATTGTTGGGGGTGTTTTAATAAAGACCAACTGAAAAAATTATTTTTAGCCCAAAATGAGTAAAACACAATCACAAAAAAAAAAAAAAAAAAGTCCCCGAAGGTGTACATAACCTTAACCACTTACCGACCACCCATAGACTATCAACGTCCTAGGCAGTCTGGTTCATCTCTGAATGGACGTTCGCAGCTACGTGTTATTCATGCAGCTGCCGTGCTGGGTGCCCGCTGTCAGTGACGGCAGGGACCGTTCCCCTGCCTTCTAGATCGCTCTATACACATTGCTGAATGAGCGCTGTGTATACAGCTAAGGAAGCGATGTGCCGCTTCCTGCTCTGGCCCGGTGGAGTGCTGGGGGAGTGCAGGAGCTGTCGGTTCTTCCATAGACCACCATCAGCCCTGCACTGAGGCTGTATTTGCCCTGTAACTGGCGCTACTATGTCAAGAGAAATCAATAGTAATAAAAAATAAATAAAAAAAACAACGTTAAATGTCTCCCAGAGGTCTTGTATGACTGTATGTAAAATAAAAAAAAAACATTTTTTCCCCAATAAAGTCATTGAAAAAAATCTTATAAAAAAGAAACATTTAGTATCGCCATGTTCGTAACAACCAGCTCTATAATATTACATTATCTACACCATCAACTGAACGGTGAAAAAAAATAATAAAAATTACACCAAAGCAGCTTTTTTTAGTCACCTTATCTCCCAAAAAACATAAATATCAAATCAAAGAGTCGTATGTACCCCAAAATGGTAGCAATAAAAACATCACCTCATCCCACACACAAGTCCATAGCCAGAAAAAAAAAAAAAAAAATATGGCTCTAAGAAAAACGCCAAACATGATTTTTATTTTTTTCTAAATGTTCTTATTGTGTAAAATGTAAAAAAAATAAAAAAAATAAAAAACATTTGGTATTGCCATATCCATGACTACCGGATCTATAAAAATATCACCCCATCA
>JAKVIS010003038.1:0-19384 GCA_033119425.1 Bufotes viridis | reverse complement strand
CAGGCCACATAGAAGTGAATGGGGCTGCGGGAAAATCGCAAGCATCCGCAAGCAAGTGTGGATGCGGTGCGATATCCCCGCATGGTTGCTAGGAGACGATGGGGACCCGATCTTTATTATTTTCCCTTGTAACATAGTTATAAGGGAAAATAATAGCATTCTCAATAGAGAATGCAAAGTAAAACGGGCAATAGAGGGTTAAAAATAAAAATAAATTAACTCACCTCCTCCAATTGGTGGCGTAGCTGCCGTCTCCTGTTCTCTCTTCAGCTGTGGGTAAAGGACCTGTGGTGATGGATCATGTGATGAGCTCAGTGACATCACCACAGGTCCTTTACCCACAGCTGAAGAGAGAGAACACCTAACCCAAAGCCCAACTTCAGTGATGAAATCCGGGTTCGGGTCTAGGTCCAGTCTGTGAGCATGCTCCTGGGGTAGGTCCTGTCTATGGGCATGATCCTAGGGTAGGTCCAGTCTATGGGAATGCTCCACGAGTAGGTCTGGTCTATGGGCATGCTCCTGGGGTAGGTCCTGTCTATGGGCATGATCCTAGGGTAGGTCCAGTCTATGGGAATGCTCCACGAGTAGGTCCGGTCTATGGGCATGCTCCTGGGGTAGGTCCGGTGTATGGGCATGCTCCTAGGGTAGGTCCGGTCTATAGGAATGCTCCTGGGGTAGATCCGGTTTATGGGAATCCTCCTGGGGTAGGTCCAGCCTTTGAGCCTGCTCCTGGGGTAGGTCCAGTCAGTGAGCATGTTCCTGGGGTCGGTCCTGTCTATGGGCATGCTCCTGGGGTAGGTCCAGTCTGTGAGCATGCTCCTGGGGTAGGTCCTGTCTATGGGCATGTTCCTAGGGTAGGTCCAGTCTATGGGAATGCTCCTCAAGTAGGTCCGGTCTATGGGCATGCTCCTGGGGTAGGTCCGGTCTATGGGCATGATCCTAGGGTAGGTCCGGTCTATGGGAATGCTCCTGGGGTAGATCCGGTCTATGGGAATCCTCCTGGGGTAGGTCCAGTCTTTGAGCCTGCTCCTGGGGTAGGTCCAGTCAGTGAGCCTGCTCCTGGGGTAGGTCGTGTCTATGGGCATGCTCCTAGGGTAGGTCCAGTCTATGGGCATGCTCCTGGGGTAGGTCCGGTCTATGGACATGCTCCTGGGGTAGGTCCGGTCTATGGGCATGCTCCTGGGGTAGGTCCTGTCTATGGGCATGCTACTGGGGTAGGTCCTGTCTATGGGCATGCTCCTGGGGTAGGTCCAATCTATGGGCATGCTCCTGGGGTAGGTCCGGTCTATGGGCATGCTCCTAGGGTAGGTCCAGTCTATGGGAATGCTCCTGGGGTAGATCCGGTCTATGGGAATCCTCCTGCGGTAGGTCCAGTCTTTGAGCCTGCTCCTGGGGTAGGGACAGTCTGTGAGCATGCTCCTGGGGTAGGTCCTGTCTATGGGCATGATCCTAGGGTAGGTCCAGTCTATGGGAATGCTCCACGAGTAGGTCCGGTCTATGGGCATGCTCCTGGGGTAGGTCCGGTGTATGGGCATGCTCCTAGGGTAGGTCCGGTCTATAGGAATGCTCCTGGGGTAGATCCGGTTTATGGGAATCCTCCTGGGGTAGGTCCAGCCTTTGAGCCTGCTCCTGGGGTAGGTCCAGTCAGTGAGCATGTTCCTGGGGTCGGTCCTGTCTATGGGCATGCTCCTGGGGTAGGTCCAGTCTGTGAGCATGCTCCTGGGGTAGGTCCTGTCTATGGGCATGCTCCTAGGGTAGGTCCAGTCTATGGGAATGCTCCTCAAGTAGGTCCGGTCTATGGGCATGCTCCTGGGGTAGGTCCGGTCTATGGGCATGATCCTAGGGTAGGTCCGGTCTATGGGAATGCTCCTGGGGTAGATCCGGTCTATGGGAATCCTCCTGGGGTAGGTCCAGTCTTTGAGCCTGCTCCTGGGGTAGGTCCAGTCAGTGAGCCTGCTCCTGGGGTAGTTCCTGTCTATGGGCATGCTCCTGGGGTAGATCCGGTCTATGGAAATCCTCCTGGGGTAGGTCCAGTCTTTGAGCCTGCTCCTGGGGTAGGTCCAGTCAGTAAGCCTGCTCCTGGGGTAGTTCCGGTCTATGGGCATGCTCCTGGGGTAGGTCCAGTCCATGATGGCAGGTGGTGATTTTTTCAGGCTTTCTATGGCATGGGATGCTGGGGATGTCACGGCTTCTGGTGTCTACGTCTCCTCTACGCAGACGTTTCCCCAGGACATTTCCCGTGTGGCAGGGGCTCTCAGGACACATATAAATAGACAGAGTTAATAGATCCCCTGTAATCGACCATTCATCACACAGCTCAGAGGAAAACTCCAGGGATGTGGCAGCTTCTGAATCCTAACACCACATATAACCACAGGCTGAACCCGCAGAGAATGTCAGGTAATGTTACTTGTCTTGGGCTACACGGTATCTCGTACTCCAATCACAGCGAAAGCTGCATTCACAATACTGCTGGCCGCCCCTATGCATGTCTACATGTTGTATCTGCAGTGACAAGTAAGTTCCCACAGTGTCCTTCTCTTGAGTAATAGGAAACCAGCAGAATTGTGAATGCAGCTGTGGATGTGACTTGAATGTAGGACATAATTCAGCACAAGGTCAATACTCAGCATTTTAAGTTCATTTAAAAAATGTTGTCTGGAATAAATGAAACTCAAGGGGCAGGGTAAAATGTGAAAAAACAAAACAAAAAACCTAAACTTTTAAAATGACCCCTGTTCCAGCGCAGTGACTCCTGCCAGACCTTGACAGGGAACTGCAGCCAATCAAGTGGGTCAGTGAGTGGCTGCAGCAGTCTTCTGGCCAAGAACAGGTCCCTGTCACCTCCAGTCCAGCAAGGATTGGAGTTGGAAAGGTGAGGGTTTTTTCTGCCTGCCACTGAAGCGTCATTTATACTGGACATATGTAACACTAAAGGAGTAGGGGATGCTGGGAGATCTCAGCTCTGAAGCACCAGAATAGTGAGTCTAGCTGTGGATAAATAGTTTGGGACAGGCGACAGACAGGAGAAGAACTCTGTGTATATGACATTACAGAACAGACACAGAATTCTCTGATTTGTCTGAATGAAGCTGTTCATGAGGAGGCTGCAGCGCCCTATGTGTGACCCTGGCAGCACTGAAGGGGGCATGGCGTGTTCCTGGCATGCTGCTGACTTGGCACACGTATGAGGCAGGACATGGCTGTGCAGGTAGCTGCTCTCATCAGTGTTATCATTATGTATTTATGGATCACAGAGGCAGAAGGAATGCAGAGCAAGAAGTGCACCGCGCCAACATCTGGGCAGAGACATGAAGCTGCAGTAGAAAACACTAAAGAGGATTCCACCCAGCAGAGAAGAATGCCAGATGGACTAGGACGGGCAGGATGGGGACAGTCAGGAGGGACGGGACAGTCAGGGGCAGTCGGGAGGGGGACAAGGGCAGTCAGGAGGGGGACAAGGGAAGTGAGGATGGGGACAAGGGCAGTCAGGAGGGACAAGGGCAGTCGGGAGGGGGACAAGGGCAGTCGGGAGGGGGACAAGGGCAGTCGGGAGGGGACAAGGGCAGTCAGGAGGGGGACAAGGGCAGTCGGGAGGGGGACAAGGGCAGTCGGGAGGGGGACAAGGGCAGTCGGGAGGGGGACAAGGGCAGTCGGGAGGGGGACAAGGGCAGTCGGGAGGGGGACAAGGGCAGTCGGGAGGGGGACAAGGGCAGTCGGGAGGGGGACAAGGGCAGTCAGGAGGGGGACAAGGGCAGTCAGGAGGGATGGCAACAGTCAGGAGGGAAGGGGACAGTCAGGTGGGATAAAGGCAGTCAGGAGGGATGGGGACAGTCAGGAGAGACAGGGACAGTCAGATAGGATAAGGGCAGTCAGGATGGATGGGGACAGTCAGGTGGGATAAGGGCAGTCAGGAGGGATGGGGACAGTCAGGAAGGAGGGGGGCAGTCAGGAGGGATGGGGACAGTCAGGGGCACAGAGGCAGTCAGGAGGGATGAGGACAGTCAGGAGAGACAGGGACAGTTAGGTAGGATTAGGTAAGTCAGGAGGGACAGGACAATCAGGAAGGATGGGGCAGTCAGGAGGCGATGGGGACAGTCAGGTGGGATAAGGGCAGTCAGGAGGGATGGGGACAAACGCAGTGAAGAAGGATGAGGACAGTCAGCAGGGACAGGGCAATCAGGAAGGATGGGAACAATCAGGAGGGATGGGGAAAGTCAGGAGGGATGGAGACAGTCAGGTAGGATGAGGGCAGTTGGGAGAGCAGGGGACAGTCAGGGGCAGAGAGGCAGTCAGGAGGGATGGGGACAGTCAGGTAGGGTAAGGGCAGTCAGGAGGGACGGGGCCGTCAGGAAGGATAGGGATAGTCAGGGGGACGGGGGACAGTCAGGAGGGACGGGGGACAGTCAGGAGGGACGGGGGACAGTCAGGAGGGACGGGGGACAGTCAGGAGGGACGGGGGACAGTCAGGAGGGACGGGGGACAGTCAGGAGGGACGGGGGACAGTCAGGAGGGACGGGGGACAGTCAGGAGGGACGGGGGACAGTCAGGAGGGACGGGGGACAGTCAGGAGGGACGGGGACAGTCAGGAGGGACGGGGACAGTCAGGAGGGACGGGGGACAGTCAGGAGGGACAGGAGACAGTCAGGAGGGACGGGAGACAGTCAGGAGGGACGGGAGACAGTCAGGAGGGACGGGAGACAGTCAGGAGGGACGGGAGACAGTCAGGAGGGACGGGAGACAGTCAGGAGGGACGGGAGACAGTCAGGAGGGACGGGAGACAGTCAGGAGGGACGGGGGACAGTCAGGAGGGACGGGGGACAGTCCGGAGGGATGGGAGACAGTCCGGAGGGATGGGGACAGACAGGGGCACAGAGGCAGTCAGGAGGGATGGGGACAGACAGGGGCAGAGAGGCAGTCAGGAGGGATGGGGACAGTCAGGAGAGACAGGGACAGTCAGGTAGGATAAGGGAAGTCAGGAGGGACAGGACAATCAGGAGGCGATGGGGACAGTCAGGTGGACAGAGGCGAGTGGGGACGGGGGACAGTCGGGAGGGACGGGGGACAGTCAAGAGGGGCGGGAGACAGTCAGGAGGGACGGGGGCAGAACGAACACTAAATATGGCCACGTGTCGTGTGTGTTACGCGCTGATGTTGGGGTGGATTTTGTACAGCTCCATTCACATGCATTGTACAGAGCAGCCACCTGTGAACTCTGAGGACCTGGCAGCCCACAGCTCCAAAAAACCTAGAACAGAAAGTAATAGTCGAGCACTGCGACCAGCGTGGTATAATGTCATCAGCTGCCACCCGGCTCTTATCACACAGTGACAAAATACAAGATAAAAGCAACATGGAACAGAGTGGCCATTGTAAAACTGCAAGGTCACCTGTCAATCACAAGTCGAAGCCGAACGACAAATCATCCCATGCCAAGCAGCCATCAGGAGCGGCAGATTGTGTGTGTGTGTGGGGGGTCACGCGGATGGCAGACACGGACAGCTCCTTTCTCTACAAATCATCCTCTTACCCCAAATGTAGCAAGGGTTGGGGTAAATCCCCAGTCAGCCGTGGGAATGACCATATCTATTTCTCTCATTGCATAAGTTCTCTCATTGCTGTCAGTGAATGAGAACATTTTTCATTACCATTAGAGGCTGGCAATCCATACAGACCTTCTCACAGCTGAGGGTTTGCTATGATTATAGCCAGTCCAGCAATCCTCTGTACGGAAAACACAAATGTCTGTAAAATGCTGCGGAAGAAGTCAGCGCTATGTAAGTGACAAATACATTTGCTACAGTGTATCAGTGCTGTGAAAGGTATCAGGCTGGAGTCCAGGATTGCTTAGGTTGGACACACTGTGACAATCAGATCTGTGAGCAGGACTAGGTCAGGATGGCGTGCAGGCTGTTTAGATGGCAGACTACACTGTAACAAAACCTCAGCTGAAAACCTGTTGAAGCAACTGCTGATAATATAAAGATAAGTCAGGCTGCCCCATATATGTTATATAGGTGTTTATCCAGGTGTGTGAGCGGCAGGGGCAATGCCCGGCGGATCCCTGCCAGCTGCTGCTCTTCTGCGCTCCGGCAACTGCTAGGTGCCAGCATGTCCAGTGGTACGAAGAATCTGCCATGACCTTGGTGCGGAGGCCAGAGATAATACAGCAACCAGGTGCTGGCCCAGACTTCCCAAAATGATTAACATTAGTATTGGATGTCTCCCTCTCTATAAATCACACTGACTACAGGAACCTTCCCGCCGCGGCCTGTGGATGTCTGACGGCTCTCTAGGGTATTGGACGTCTCCCCCTCTATATATCACACTGACTACAGGAACCTTCCCGCCGCGGTCTGTGGGTGTCTGATGGCTCTCTAGGGTATTAGACGTCTCCCCATCTATATATCACACTGACTACAGGAACCTTCCCGCCGCGGTCTGTGGGTGTCTGATGGCTCTCTAGGGTATTAGACGTCTCCCTTCTATATCACACTGACTACATGAACCTTCCCGCCGCGGCCTGTGGGTGTCTGATGGCTCTCTACGGTATTAGACGTCTCCCTTCTATATCACACTGACTACAGGAACCTTCCTGCCGCGGTCTGTGGGTGTCTGATGGCTCTCTACGGTATTAGACGTCTCCCTTCTATATCACACTGACTACAGGAACCTTCCTGCCGCGGCCTGTGGGTGTCTGATGGCTCTCTAGGGTATTGGACGTCTCCTCTCTATATATCACACTGACTACAGGAACCTTCCGCGCGTCTGTGGTGTCTGATGGCTCTCTAGGTATTGACGTCTCCTCTATATCACACTGACTACAGGAACCTTCACGCCGCGGCCTGTGGGTGTCTGATGGCTCTCTAGGGTATTAGACGTCTCCCCATCTCTATATCACACTGACTACAGGAACCTTCCCGCCGCGGTCTGTGGGTGTCTGATGGCTCTCTAGGGTATTGGACGTCTCCCCTCTATATCACACTGACTACAGGAACCTTCCCGCCGCGGTCTGTGGGTGTCTGACGGCTCTCTAGGGTATTGGACGTCTCCCCCTCTATATCACACTGACTACAGGAACCTTCCCGCCGCGGCCTGTGGGTGTCTGATGGCTCTCTAGGGTATTAGACGTCTCCCTTCTATATCACACTGACTACAGGAACCTTCCCGCCGCGGTCTGTGGGTGTCTGACGGCTCTCTAGGGTATTAGACGTCTCCCCATCTATATATCACACTGACTACAGGAACCTTCCCGCCGCAGTCTGTGGGTGTCTGATGGCTCTCTAGGGTATTGGACGTCTCCCCTCTATATCACACTGACTAAAGGAACCTTCCCGCCGCAGTCTGTGGGTCTCTGATGGCTCTCTAGATTAATGGATGTCTCCCCCTCTATATCACACTGACTACAGGAACCTTCCTGCCGCGGTCTGTGGGTGTCTGACGGCTCTCTAGGGTACTGGACGTCTCCCCTCTATATCACACTGACTACAGGAACCTTCCCGCCGCGGTCTGTGGGTGTCTGACGGCTCTCTAGGGTATTAGACGTCTCCCCATCTATATATCACACTGACTACAGGAACCTTCCCGCCGCGGTCTGTGGGTGTCTGATGGCTCTCTACGGTTTTGGACGTCTCCCCCTCTATATCACATTGACTATGTCATACATGGTACTATACAATACACAGCACGGGTTGTGATGTCACACACAGTAAAATACAAGGTGGGGGGAGAGAAGGTGGTCTGGTTACGCTCCTCACAGGTCTGGGGCCTCACGTAGGGCAGAAAGATGTGGATCTGGTGCACACGGGGGGCCCGGGCGGTAAATCACGCTCTGTCATATACTGTGATGGGCGAGGGTCGTCCTGAGGGAAGAGGCACTGGGCGCCAATCACTGATCTGTAATGTCAGACAGGAAAGCGTCCGGTTTAGGGCTGAAACGAATACTCGATTATTTAGACACAAAAAAATCCTCGAATTTTCTGCATCTTTGATTTGTTTGTGTCATGTGACCATGGAGTGTGAGTGAAGAGCTTGCTATTACTCATGATCCGTGGTCTCCCGCTTACCCGCACTGCACTGGATCCTGTCGTACATACCTAAGTGTGCACTAGGACCTGACGCTGTGTGACGTCAGGTCCTAGTGCAGTGCGCGAAGAAGAGGATGGAAGATGGAGTGTCGGGGCACCCACAGGAAAGGTTAGTATTTTAGTTCACTGGGGCACTGATGGATAGGAGGGTGCTGGTGGCATTGGAGGGGGCAGCTGATGACATGGGGAAGCTGGTGGCATTGGAGGGGGAACCGATGGCACTAGGGGAAGCTGGGGGTACTGGGGGAGGAACTAATGGCACCGGGGGCGGCTAATGGCAGGAGAGCGGATTCATTTTTTTTTCATAGAAAACATTAATTTAGTTAGCTTTTTCTTATTAGAGTACTTGATTAGGGTTATTACTACAATAATCGAAAGCTGCAGCCCTAGTCCGGTTATAACCGGTGACCCGCAGACAGTACACAGATATTACAGGTGGGGCCAAATTATACCGCGAGAGACAGAGAGAGGTAGAGAGACAGACATAGAAAGAGACACACACAGAGAGATAGACAGGCAGAGACAGAGAGAGAGAGACACACACAGAGATAAAGAGACAGAGACATAGAGACAGACACAGAGAGACACACAGAGATAGAAAGACATACATAGATAAAGACAGACAGAGACACAGAGAGAGACACACACAGAGATAGAAAGACATACATAGAGAGAGACACACAGAGAGAGAGATAGACAGTTAGATAGATACATGAAATACAAGAATCCAAGGCTTGATAATGGTCCCAGCAAGCGGACAGAAACGTCGCACGGGTGAATAAAGGATCCTACATTTTTTTCACCTATTTGGAAGTGCCGCGGTGTGTTTCTTTTTTAGATAGATAGATGCGGTAATCCAATTTTTTTCTCGGCTCTTTCCGGTCCCCCCAGTGTCCCTCTATGAACTGTCAGCTCTTGTGTTTTCCACCAGCTTTTCTCTACAAGGAGCGGAAACAGGCGAGTAAAAGCAAAGGCCGCCAATCCCCGGGCAGTGTCATTGTCCCTGGAAGACAAAAGGCGCTGTGTCCTCGGGCCGGGCCTCTCTAATCTGCTCCAGCATGGACTGAATGACGAGCGGACAAAAATAAAGACTCCAATGGCAGCGCTCTCAAGAACTCCCCCCTCTCCCTTCAATGTCTCCCTTGGTTTGTTTACATTTCCTGCCCAGGGCAAAAATTCCAGCGGAGCGGGATCATTAGGAGATGCAGGAGGAGCGGGATCATTAGGAGATGCAGCACCGGAGGAGCGGGATCATTAGGAGATGCAGCACCGGAGGAGCGGGATCATTAGGAGATGAAGCACCGGCGGCGGAGCGGGATCATTAGGAGATGAAGCACCGGCGGAGCGGGATCATTAGGTGATGCAGCACCGGAGGAGCGGGATCATTAGCAGATGCAGCACCGGAGGAGCGGGATCATTAGGAGATGCAGCATCGGAGGAGCGGGATCATTAGGAGATGCAGCACCGGAGGAGCGGGATCATTAGGAGATGCAGCACCGGAGGAGCGGGATCATTAGCAGATGCAGCACCGGAGGAGCGGAATCATTAGGAGATGCAGCACCGGAGGAGCGGAATCATTAGGAGATGCAGCACCGGAGGAGCGGGATCATTAGGAGATGAAGCACCGGCGGCGGAGCGGGATCATTAGGAGATGCAGCACCGGAGGAGCGGGATCATTAGGAGATGCAGCACCGGAGGAGCGGGATCATTAGGAGATGCAGCACCGGAGGAGCGGGATCATTAGGAGATGCAGCACCGGAGGAGCGGGATCATTAGGAGATGCAGCACCGGAGGAGCGGGATCATTAGCAGATGCAGCACCGGAGGAGCGGGATCATTAGGAGATGCAGCACCGGAGGAGCGGGATCATTAGGAGATGCAGCACCGGAGGAGCGGGATCATTAGGAGATGCAGCACCGGCGGAGCGGGATCATTAGGAGATGAAGCACCGGGAGGAGCGGGATCATTAGGAGATGCAGCACCGGAGGAGCGGGATCATTAGAGATGCAGCACCGGAGGAGCGGGATCATTAGGAGATGCAGCACTCGGAGGAGCGGGATCATTAGGAGATGCAGCACCGGGAGGAGCGGGATCATTAGGAGATGCAGCACCGGAGAGAGCGGGATCATTAGGAGATGCAGCACCGGAGGAGCGGGATCATTAGGAGATGCAGCACCGGAGGAGCGGGATCATTAGGAGATGCAGCACCGGAGGAGCGGGATCATTAGGAGATGCAGCACCGGAGGAGCGGGATCATTAGGAGATGCAGCACCGGAGGAGCGGGATCATTAGGGAGACGCAGCACCGGAGGAGCGGGATCATTAGGAGATGCAGCACCGGGAGGAGCGGGATCATTAGGAGATGCAGCATCGGGAGAGCGGGATCATTAGGAGATGCAGCACCGGAGGAGCGGGATCATTAGGAGATGCAGCACCGGAGGAGCGGGATCATTGGGAGATGCAGCACCGGGAGGAGCGGGATCATTAGGAGATGCAGCACCGGAGGAGCGGGATCATTAGGAGATGCAGCACCGGAGGAGCGGGATCATTAGGAGATGCAGCACCGGAGGAGCGGGATCATTAGGAGATGCAGCACCGGAGGAGCGGGATCATTAGGAGATGCAGCACCGGGAGGAGCGGGATCATTAGGAGATGCAGCATGGGAGGAGCGGGATCATTAGGAGATGCAGCACCGGGAGGAGCGGGATCATTAGGAGATGCAGCACCGGAGGAGCGGGATCATTAGGAGATGCAGCACCGGAGGAGCGGGATCATTAGCAGATGCAGCACAGGAGGAGTGGAATCATTAGCAGATGCAGCACCGGCGGAGCGGGATCATTAGGAGATGAAGCACCGGCGGAGCGGGATCATTAGGAGATGAAGCACCGGCGGAGCGGGATCATTAGGTGATGCAGCACCGGAGGAGCGGGATCATTAGGAGATGCTGCACCAGAGGAGCGGGATCATTAGGAGATGCAGCACCGGAGGAGCGGGATCATTAGGAGATGCAGCACCGGAGGAGCGGGATCATTAGGAGATGCAGCACCGGAGGAGCGGGATCATTAGGAGATGAAGCACCGGCGGAGCGGGATCATTAGGAGATGAAGCACCGGCGGAGCGGGATCATTAGGAGATGCAGCACCGGAGGAGCGGGATCATTAGGAGACGCAGCACCGGAGGAGCGGGATCATTGGGAGACGCAGCACCGGAGGAGCGGGATCATTAGGAGACGCAGCACCGGCGGAGCAGGATCATTAGGAGATGCAGCTCCGGAGGAGCGGGATCATTAGGAGATGCAGCACCGGAGGAGCGGGATCATTAGCAGATGCAGCATCGGAGGAGCGGGATCATTAGGAGATGCAGCAGGGGAGGAGCGGGATCATTAGGAGATGCAGCACCGGAGGAGCGGGATCATTAGCAGATGCAGCACCGGAGGAGCGGAATCATTAGGAGATGCAGCACCGGAGGAGCGGGATCATTAGCAGATGCAGCACAGGAGGAGTGGAATCATTAGCAGATGCAGCACCGGCGGAGCGGGATCATTAGGAGATGCAGCTCCGGCGGAGCGGGATCATTAGGAGATGAAGCTCCGGCGGAGCGGGATCATTAGCAGATGCAGCTCCGGCGGAGCGGGATCATTAGGAGATGCAGCTCCGGCGGAGCGGGATCATTAGGAGATGCAGCTCCGGCGGAGCGGGATCATTAGGAGATGCAGCTCCGGCGGAGCGGGATCATTAGGAGATGAAGCACCGGCGGCAGACATTTTCGTTGGTAATCAGATTCTTATCGCTGGGTCTTTGAAAACCCATTTTTTCTGTAAGTCTTCACTTTGTCATGTTCTGAGGACCCCCAGTTGCGAGTCACAAGCGACACAGTAATTCCAGCACTCAAGCAGTTAACCACGAAACATGTGGAAGTTTCTAAAGGCCCAAAACCAAAACAAAAGGACACAGGAACAGGACTGTCAACAGGATCCGGCAGGCCGTAGAAGGAAACTGCTCCAGATACCTAAATTAGGGCCCTACGTATTCATAGTACAGCTAACGACTTGTTACATTGTACAAAGATGAAAGAAAATAAGACAAATTTCTATTTTTCTTAGTTTCAACCAAATACTTCGAAATCACCTCAAAAATTAGCAAGAAACAATAAATGCCACAATACAACGAGTAATCTGCAAGGGAAACAGCAGGGACACCACCGAAAAGAGCCAAAATGATGTCAGACCGCCCTCGCAGACGTCAGGCCGCACTCGCAGACAATGTATCAGGGTGACAGTCCCTGCACAGTATACAGTGTATCAGGGTGACAGTTCCTGCACAGTATACAATGTATCAGGGTGACAGTCCCTGCACAGTATACAATGTATCAGGGTGACAGTCCCTGCACAGTATACAATGTATCAGGGTGACAGTCCCTGCACAGTATACAATGTATCAGGGTGACAGTCCCTGCACAGTATACAATGTATCAGGGTGACAGTCCCTGCACAGTATACAATGTATCAGGGTGACAGTCCCTGCACAGTATACAATGTATCAGGGTGACAGTCCCTGTACAGTATACAATAGATCAGGGTGACAGTCCCTGCACAGTATACAATGTATCAGGATGACAGTCCCTGCACAGTATACCATGTAGCAGGGTGACAGTTCCTGCACAGTATACAATGTATCAGGGTGAAAGTTCCTGCACAGTATACAATGTATCAGGGTGACAGTCCCTGCACAGTATACAATGTATCAGGGTGACAGTCCCTGCACAGTATACAATGTATCAGGGTGACAGTCCCTGCACAGTATACAATGTATCAGGGTGACTGTCCCTGCACAGTATACAATGTATCAGGATGACAGTCCCTGCACAGTATACAATGTATCAGGATGACAGTCCCTGCACAGTATACAATGTATCAGGGTGACAGTCCCTGCACAGTATACAATGTATCAGGGTGACAGTCCCTGCACAATATACAGTGTATCAGGGTGACAGTCCCTGCACAGTATACAGTGTATAAGGGTGACAGTTCCTGCACAGTATACAATGTATCAGGGTGACAGTTCCTGCACAGTATACAATGTATCAGGGTGACAGTCCCTGCACAGTATACAATGTATCAGGGTGACAGTCCCTGCACAGTATACAATATATCAGGGTGACAGTCCCTGCACTGTATACAATGTATCAGGGTGACAGTCCCTGCACAGTATACAATGTATCAGGGTGACAGTCCCTGCACAGTATACAATGTATGGGGGTGACAGTCCCTGCACAGTATATAATGTATGGGGGTGACAGTCCCTGCACAGTATATAATGCATGCGGGTGACAGTCCCTGCACAGTATACAGTGTATCAGGGTGACAGTCCCTGCACAGTATACAATGTATCAGGGTGACAGTCCCTGCACAGTATACAATGTATCAGGGTGACAGTCCCTGCACAGTATACAATGTATCAGGGTGACAGTCCCTGCACAGTATACAATGTATCAGGGTGACAGTCCCTGCACAGTATACAGTGTATCAGGGTGACAGTCCCTGCACAGTATACAGTGTATCAGGGTGACAGTTCCTGCACAGTATACAGTGTATCAGGGTGACAGTCCCTGCACAGTATACAGTATATCAGGGTGACAGTCCCTGCATTGTATACAGTGTATGGGGGTGACAGTCCCTGCACAGTATACAATGTATCAGGGTGACAGTCCCTGCACAGTATACAATGTATGGGGGTGACAGTCCCTGCACAGTATACAGTGTATCAGGGTGACAGTCCCTGCACAGTATACAGTGTATCAGGGTGACAGTTCCTGCACAGTATACAATGTATGGGGGTGACAGTCCCTGCACAGTATACAATGTATCAGGGTGACAGTCCCTGCACAGTATACAATGTATGGGGGTGACAGTTCCTGCACAGTATACAATGTATGGGAGTGACAGTCCCTGCACTGTATACAATGTATCAGGGTGACAGTCCCTGCACAGTATACAGTGTATCAGGGTGACAGTTCCTGCACAGTATACAGTGTATCAGGGTGTCAGTCCCTGCATTGTATACAGTGTATCAGGGTGTCAGTCCCTGCATTGTATACAGTGTATGGGGGTGACAGTCCCTGCACAGTATACAATGTATGGGGGTGACAGTCCCTGCACAGTATACAATGTATGGGGTGACAGTCCCTGCACAGTATACAATGTATGGGGGTGACAGTCCCTGCACAGTATACAGTGTATCAGGGTGACAGTCCCTTCACAGTATACAATGTATCAGGGTGACAGTCCCTGCACAATATACAGTGTATCAGGGTGACAGTCCCTGCACAGTATACAATGTATCAGGGTGACAGTTCCTGCACAGTATACAATGTATCAGGGTGACAGTCCCTGCACAGTATACAATGTATCAGGGTGACAGTCCCTGCACAGTATACAATGTATCAGGGTGACAGTCCCTGCACAGTATACAATGTATCAGGGTGACAGTCCCTGCACAGTATACAATGTATCAGGGTGACAGTCCCTGCACAGTATACAATGTATCAGGGTGACAGTCCCTGCACAGTATACAATGTATCAGGGTGACAGTCCCTGCACAGTATACAATGTATCAGGGTGACAGTCCCTGCACAGTATACAATGTATCAGGGTGACAGTCCCTGCACAGTATACAATGTATCAGGGTGACAGTCCCTGCACAGTATACAATGTATCAGGGTGACAGTCCCTGCACAGTATACAATGTATCAGGGTGACAGTCCCTGCACAGTATACAATGTATCAGGGTGACAGTCCCTGCACAGTATACAATGTATCAGGGTGACAGTCCCTGCACAGTATACAATGTATCAGGGTGACAGTCCCTGCACAGTATACAATGTATCAGGGTGACAGTCCCTGCACAGTATACAATGTATCAGGGTGACAGTCCCTGCACAGTATACAATGTATCAGGGTGACAGTCCCTGCACAGTATACAATGTATCAGGGTGACAGTCCCTGCACAGTATACAATGTATCAGGGTGACAGTCCCTGCACAGTATACAATGTATCAGGGTGACAGTCCCTGCACAGTATACAATGTATCAGGGTGACAGTTCCTGCACAGTATACAATGTATCAGGGTGACAGTCCTGCACAGTATACAATGTATCAGGGTGACAGTCCCTGCACAGTATACAATGTATCAGGGTGACAGTCCCTGCACAGTATACAATGTATCAGGGTGACAGTCCCTGCACAGTATACAATGTATCAGGGTGACAGTCCCTGCACAGTATACAATGTATCAGGGTGACAGTCCCTGCACAGTATACAATGTATCAGGGTGACAGTCCCTGCACAGTATACAATGTATCAGGGTGACAGTCCCTGCACAGTATACAATGTATCAGGGTGACAGTCCCTGCACAGTATACAATGTATCAGGGTGACAGTCCCTGCACAGTATACAATGTATCAGGGTGACAGTCCCTGCACAGTATACAATATATCAGGGGTGACAGTTCCTGCACTGTATACAATGTATCAGGGTGACAGTCCTTGCACAGTATACAATGTATCAGGGTGACAGTCCCTGCACAGTATACAATGTATCAGGGTGACAGTCCCTGCACAGTATACAGTGTATCAGGGTGACAGTCCCTGCACAGTATACAATGTATCAGGGTGACAGTCCCTGCACAGTATACAATGTATCAGGGTGACAGTTCCTGCACAGTATACAATGTATCAGGGTGACAGTCCCTGCACAGTATACAATGTATGAGGGTGACAGTCCCTGCACAGTATACAATGTATGGGGGTGACAGTTCCTGCACAGTATACAATGTATCGGGGTGACAGTTCCTGCACAGTATACAATGTATCGGGGTGACAGTTCCTGCACAGTATACAATGTATGGGGGTGACAGTCCATGCACAGTATACAATGTATGGGGGTGACAGTCCCTGCACAGTATACAATGTATCAGGGTGACAGTCCCTGCACAGTATACAATGTATGCGGGTGACAGTTCCTGCACAGTATACAATGTATCGGGGTGACAGTTCCTGCACAGTATACAATGTATCAGGGTGGCAGTCCCTGCACAGTATACAATGTATCAGGGTGACAGTCCCTGCACAGTATACAGTGTATAAGGGTGACAGTTCCTGCACAGTATACAATGTATGGGGGTGACAGTCCCTGCACAGTATACAATGTATGGGGGTGACAGTCCCTGCACAGTATACAATGTATCGGGGTGACAGTTCCTGCACAGTATACAATGTATCAGGGTGACAGTCCCTGCACAGTATACAATGTATCGGGGTGACAGTTCCTGCACAGTATACAATGTATCAGGGTGACAGTCCCTGCACAGTATACAATGTATGGGGGTGACAGTCCCTGCACAGTATACAATGTATCAGGGTGACAGTCCCTGCACAGTATATAATGCATGCGGGTGACAGTCCCTGCACAGTATACAGTGTATCAGGATGACAGTTCCTGCACAGTATACAATGTATGGGGGTGACAGTCCCTGCACAGTATACAATGTATCAGGGTGACAGTCCCTGCACAGTATACAATGTATGGGGGTGACAGTTCCTGCACAGTATACAATGTATCAGGGTGACAGTTCCTGCACAGTATACAATGTATCAGGGTGACAGTTCCTGCACAGTATACAATGTATCAGGGTGACAGTCCCTGCACAGTATACAATGTATCAGGGTGACAGTCCCTGCACAGTATACAATGTATCAGGGTGACAGTCCCTGCACAGTATACAATGTATCAGGGTGACAGTCCCTGCACAGTATACAATGTATCAGGGTGACAGTCCCTGCACAGTATACAATGTATCAGGGTGACAGTCCCTGCACAGTATACAATGTATCAGGGTGACAGTCCCTGCACAGTATACAATGTATCAGGGTGACAGTTCCTGCACAGTATACAATGTATGGGGGTGACAGTCCCTGCACAGTATACAATGTATCAGGGTGACAGTCCCTGCACAGTATACAATGTATCAGGGTGACAGTCCCTGCACAGTATACAATGTATCAGGGTGACAGTCCCTGCACAGTATACAATGTATCAGGGTGACAGTCCCTGCACAGTATACAATGTATCAGGGTGACAGTCCCTGCACAGTATACAATGTATCGGGGTGACAGTCCCTGCACAGTATACAATGTATCGGGGTGACAGTCCCTGCACAGTATACAATGTATCAGGGTGACAGTCCCTGCACAGTATACAATGTATCAGGGTGACAGTCCCTGCACAGTATACAATGTATCAGGGTGACAGTCCCTGCACAGTATACAATGTATCAGGGTGACAGTCCCTGCACAGTATACAATGTATCAGGGTGACAGTCCCTGCACAGTATACAATGTATCAGGGTGACAGTCCCTGCACAGTATACAATGTATCAGGGTGACAGTCCCTGCACAGTATACAATGTATCAGGGTGACAGTCCCTGCACAGTATACAATGTATCAGGGTGACAGTTCCTGCACAGTATACAATGTATCAGGGTGACAGTCCCTGCACAGTATACAATGTATCAGGGTGACAGTTCCTGCACAGTATACAATGTATCGGGGGTGACAGTCCCTGCACAGTATACAATGTATCAGGGTGACAGTTCTGCACAGTATACAGTGTATCAGGGTGACAGTTCCTGCACAGTATACAATGTATGGGGGTGACAGTCCCTGCACAGTATACAGTGTATCAGGATGACAGTTCCTGCACAGTATACAGTGTATCAGGGTGACAGTCCCTGCACTGTATACAATGTATCAGGGTGACAGTCCCTGCACAGTATACAATGTATCAGGGTGACAGTCCCTGCACAGTATACAATGTATCAGGGTGACAGTCCCTGCACTGTATACAATGTATCAGGGTGACAGTCCCTGCACAGTATACAGTGTATCAGGGTGACAGTCCCTGCACAGTATACAGTGTATCAGGGTGACAGTTCCTGCACAGTATACAGTGTATCAGGGTGACAGTTCCTGCACAGTATACAGTGTATCAGGGTGACAGTCCCTGCACAGTATACAATGTATCAGGGTGACAGTCCCTGCACTGTATACAATGTATCAGGGTGACAGTCCCTGCACAGTATACAATGTATCAGGGTGACAGTCCCTGCACAGTATACAATGTATCAGGGTGACAGTCCCTGCACTGTATACAATGTATCAGGGTTACAGTTCCTGCACAGTATACAATGTATCAGGGTGACAGTCCCTGCACAGTATACAATGTATGGGGGTGACAGTTCCTGCACAGTATACAATGTATCAGGGTGACAGTTCCTGCACAGTATACAATGTATGGGGGTGACAGTCCTGCACAGTATACAGTGTATCAGGGTGACAGTCCCTGCACAGTATACAATGTATGGGGGTGACAGTCCCTGCACAGTATACAGTGTATCAGGATGACAGTTCCTGCACAGTATACAGTGTATCAGGGTGACAGTCCTGCACAGTATACAATGTATCAGGGTGACAGTTCTGCACAGTATACAGTGTATCAGGGTGACAGTCCCTGCACAGTATACAATGTATCAGGGTGACAGTCCCTGCACAGTATACAGTGTATCAGGGTGACAGTTCCTGCACAGTATACAGTGTATCAGGGTGACAGTCCCTGCACAGTATACAGTGTATCAGGGTGATAGTTCCTGCACAGCATACAGTGTATCAGGGTGACAGTCCCTGCACAGTATACAATGTATCAGGGTGACAGTCCCTGCACAGTATACAATGTATCAGGGTGACAGTCCCTGCACAGTATACAATGTATCAGGGTGACAGTCCCTGCACAGTATACAATGTATCAGGGTGACAGTCCCTGCACAGTATACAATGTATGGGGTGACAGTCCCTGCACAGTATACAATGTATCAGGGTGACAGTCCCTGCACAGTATACAATGTATCAGGGTGACAGTCCCTGCACAGTATACAATGTATCAGGGTGACAGTTCCTGCACGGTATACAATGTATCAGGGTGACAGTCCCTGCACGGTATACAGTGTATCAGGGTGACAGTCCCTGCACAGTATACAATGTATCAGGGTGACAGTCCCTGCACAGTATACAATGTATCAGGGTGACAGTCCCTGCACAGTATACAATGTATCAGGGTGACAGTCCCTGCACAGTATACAACGTACGCAGTGACAGTTCCTGCACAGTATACAATATAAGAAACTGAAGAGTAATAGTTAGGTAACAATGATAAACCCTACACATACAATGTATAAAGGATAAACCC
>JAKVIS010003037.1:0-19343 GCA_033119425.1 Bufotes viridis | reverse complement strand
AGACTGCATGGCTAGAGGCTGGATGTTATACACTGTGGTAATGGTAGACTGCATGGCTAGAGGCTGGATGTTATACACTGTGGTAATGGTAGACTGCATGGCTAGAGGCTGGATGTTATACACTGTGGTAATGGTAGACTGCATGGCTATAGGCTGGATGTTATACACTGTGGTAATGGCAGACTGCATGGCTAGAGGCTGGATGTTATACACCTGTGGTAATGGTAGACTGCATAGCTAGAGGCTGGATGTTATACACTGTGGTAATGTTAGACTGCATGGCTAGAAGCTGGATGTTATACACTGTGGTAATGGTAGACTGCATGGCTAGAGGCTGGATGTTATACACCTGTGGTAATGGTAGACTGCATGGCTGGAGGCTGGATGTTATACACTGTGGTAATGGTAGACTGCATGGCTAGAGGCTGGATGTTATACACTGTGGTAATGGTAGACTGCATGGCTAGAGGCTGGATGTTATACACTGTGGTAATGGTAGACTGCATGGCTAGAGGCTGGATGTTATACACTGTGGTAATGGTAGACTCCATGGCTAGAGGCTGGATGTTATACACTGTGGTAATGGTAGACTGCATGGCTAGAGGCTGGATGTTATACACTGTGGTAATGGTAGACTGCATGGCTAGAGGCTGGATGTTATACACTGTGGTAATGGTAGACTGCATGGCTAGAGGCTGGATGTTATACACTGTGGTAATGGTAGACTGCATGGCTAGAGGCTGGATGTTATACACTGTGGTAATGGTAGACTGCATGGCTAGAGGCTGGATGTTATACACTGTGGTAATGGTAGACTGCATGGCTAGAGGCTGGATGTTATACACTGTGGTAATGGTAGACTGCATGGCTAGAGGCTGGATGTTATACACTGTGGTAATGGTAGACTGCATGGCTAGAGGCTGGATGTTATACACTGTGGTAATGGTAGACTGCATGGCTAGAGGCTGGATGTTATACACTGTGGTAATGGTAGACTGCATGGCTAGAGGCTGGATGTTATACACTGTGGTAATGGTAGACTGCATGGCTAGAGGCTGGATGTTATACACTGTGGTAATGGTAGACTGCATGGCTAGAGGCTGGATGTTATACACTGTGGTAATGGTAGACTGCATGGCTAGAGGCTGGATGTTATACACTGTGGTAATGGTAGACTGCATGGCTAGAGGCTGGATGTTATACACTGTGGTAATGGTAGACTGCATGGCTAGAGGCTGGATGTTATACACTGTGGTAATGGTAGACTGCATGGCTAGAGGCTGGATGTTATACACCTGTGGTAATGGTAGACTGCATGGCTAGAGGCTGGATGTTATACACTGTGGTAATGGTAGACTGCATGGCTAGAGGCTGGATGTTATACACTGTGGTAATGGTAGACTGCATGGCTAGAGGCTGGATGTTATACACTGTGGTAATGGTAGACTGCATGGCTAGAGGCTGGATGTTATACACTGTGGTAATGGTAGACTGCATGGCTAGAGGCTGGATGTTATACACTGTGGTAATGGTAGACTGCATGACTAGAGGCTGGATGTTATACACTGTGGTAATGGTAGACTGCATGGCTAGAGGCTGGATGTTATACACTGTGGTAATGGTAGACTGCATGGCTAGAGGCTGGATGTTATACACTGTGGTAATGGTAGACTGCATGGCTAGAGGCTGGATGTTATACACCTGTGGTAATGGTAGACTGCATGGCTAGAGGCTGGATGTTATACACTGTGGTAATGGTAGACTGCATGGCTAGAGGCTGGATGTTATACACTGTGGTAATGGTAGACTGCATGGCTAGAGGCTGGATGTTATACACTGTGGTAATGGTAGACTGCATGGCTAGAGGCTGGATGTTATACACCTGTGGTAATGGTAGACTGCATGGCTAGAGGCTGGATGTTATACACTGTGGTAATGGTAGACTGCATGGCTAGAGGCTGGATGTTATACACTGT
This sequence comes from Bufotes viridis, assembly GCA_033119425.1. Classification (NCBI taxonomy): domain Eukaryota; kingdom Metazoa; phylum Chordata; class Amphibia; order Anura; family Bufonidae; genus Bufotes; species Bufotes viridis. The sequence continues at coordinate 17,367 of JAKVIS010003037.1, read as the reverse complement.
GGTAATGGTAGACTGCATGGCTAGAGGCTGGATGTTATACACTGTGGTAATGGTAGACTGCATGGCTAGAGGCTGGATGTTATACACTGTGGTAATGGTAGACTGCATGGCTAGAGGCTGGATGTTATACACTGTGGTAATGGTAGACTGCATGGCTAGAGGCTGGATGTTATACACTGTGGTAATGGTAGACTGCATGGCTAGAGGCTGGATGTTATACACTGTGGTAATGGTAGACTGCATGGCTAGAGGCTGGATGTTATACACTGTGGTAATGGTAGACTGCATGGCTAGAGGCTGGATGTTATACACTGTGGTAATGGTAGACTGCATGGCTAGAGGCTGGATGTTATACACTGTGGTAATGGTAGACTGCATGGCTAGAGGCTGGATGTTATACACTGTGGTAATGGTAGACTGCATGGCTAGAGGCTGGATGTTATACACTGTGGTAATGGTAGACTGCATGGCTAGAGGCTGGATGTTATACACTGTGGTAATGGTAGACTGCATGGCTAGAGGCTGGATGTTATACACTGTGGTAATGGTAGACTGCATGGCTAGAGGCTGGATGTTATACACTGTGGTAATGGTAGACTGCATGGCTAGAGGCTGGATATTATACACTGTGGTAATGGTAGACTGCATGGCTAGAGGCTGGATGTTATACACTGTGGTAATGGTAGACTGCATGGCTAGAGGCTGGATGTTATACACTGTGGTAATGGTAGACTGCATGGCTAGAGGCTGGATGTTATACACTGTGGTAATGGTAGACTGCATGGCTAGAGGCTGGATGTTATACACTGTGGTAATGGTAGACTGCATGGCTAGAGGCTGGATGTTATACACCTGTGGTAATAGTAGACTGCATGGCTAGAGGCTGGATGTTATACACTGTGGTAATGGTAGACTGCATGGCTAGAGGCTGGATGTTATACACTGTGGTAATGGTAGACTGCATGGCTGGAGGCTGGATGTTATACACTGTGGTAATGGTAGACTGCATGGCTAGAGGCTGGATGTTATACACTGTGGTAATGGTAGACTGCATGGCTAGAGGCTGGATGTTATACACTGTGGTAATGGTAGACTGCATGGCTAGAGGCTGGATGTTATATACTGTGGTAATGGTAGACTGCATGGCTAGAGGCTGGAAGTTATACACCTGTGGTAATGGTAGACTGCATGGCTAGAGGCTGGATGTTATACACTGTGGTAATGGTAGACTGCATGGCTAGAGGCTGGATGTTACACACCTGTGGTAATGGTAGACTGCATGGCTAGAGGCTGGATGTTATACACTGTGGTAATGGTAGACTGCATGGCTAGAGGCTGGATGTTATACACTGTGGTAATGGTAGACTGCATGGCTAGAGGCTGGATGTTATACACTGTGGTAATGGCAGACTGCATGGCTAGAGGCTGGATGTTATACACCTGTGGTAATGGTAGACTGCATAGCTAGAGGCTGGATGTTATACACCTGTGGTAATGGTAGACTGCATGGCTAGAAGCTGGATGATATACACTGTGGTAATGGTAGACTGCATGGCTAGAGGCTGGATGTTACACACCTGTGGTAATGGTAGACTGCATGGCCGGAGGCTGGATGTTATACACTGTGGTAATGGTAGACTGCATGGTTAGAGGCTGGATGTTATACACTGTGGTAATGGTAGACTGCATGGCTAGAGGCTGGATGTTATACACTGTGGTAATGGTAGACTGCATGGCTAGAGGCTGGATGTTATACACTGTGGTAATGGTAGACTGCATGGCTAGAGGCTGGATATTATACACTGTGGTAATGGTAGACTCCATGGCTAGAGGCTGGATGTTATACACTGTGGTAATGGTAGACTGCATGGCTAGAGGCTGGATGTTATACACTGTGGTAATGGTAGACTGCATGGCTAGAGGCTGGATGTTATACACTGTGGTAATGGTAGACTGCATGGCTAGAGGCTGGATGTTATACACTGTGGTAATGGTAGACTGCATGGCTAGAGGCTGGATGTTATACACTGTGGTAATGGTAGACTGCATGGCTAGAGGCTGGATGTTATACACTGTGGTAATGGTAGACTGCATGGCTAGAGGCTGGATGTTATACACTGTGGTAATGGTAGACTGCATGGCTAGAGGCTGGATGTTATACACTGTGGTAATGGTAGACTGCATGGCTAGAGGCTGGATGTTATACACTGTGGTAATCGTAGACTGCATGGCTAGAGGCTGGATGTTATACACTGTGGTAATGGTAGACTGCATGGCTAGAGGCTGGATGTTATACACTGTGGTAATGGTAGACTGCATGGCTAGAGGCTGGATGTTATACACTGTGGTAATGGTAGACTGCATGGCTAGAGGCTGGATGTTATACACTGTGGTAATGGTAGACTGCATGGCTAGAGGCTGGATGTTATACACTGTGGTAATGGTAGACTGCATGGCTAGAGGCTGGATGTTATACACTGTGGTAATGGTAGACTGCATGGCTAGAGGCTGATGTTATACACTGTGGTAATGGTAGACTGCATGGCTAGAGGCTGGATGTTATACACTGTGGTAATGGTAGACTGCATGGCTAGAGGCTGGATGTTATACACTGTGGTAATGGTAGACTGCATGGCTAGAGGCTGGATGTTATACACTGTGGTAATGGTAGACTGCATGGCTAGAGGCTGGATGTTATACACTGTGGTAATGGTAGACTGCATGGCTAGAGGCTGGATGTTATACACTGTGGTAATGGTAGACTGCATGGCTAGAGGCGTGATGTTATACACTGTGGTAATGGTAGACTGCATGGCTAGAGGCTGGATGTTATACACTGTGGTAATGGTAGACTGCATGGCTAGAGGCTGGATGTTATACACTGTGGTAATGGTAGACTGCATGGCTATAGGCTGGGTGTTATACACTTTGGTAATGGTAGACTGCATGGCTAGAGGCTGGATGTTATACACTGTGGTAATGGTAGACTGCATGGCTAGAGGCTGGATGTTCTATACTGTGGTAATGGTAGACTGCATGGCTAGAGGCTGGATGTTATACACTGTGGTAATGGTAGACTGCATGGCTAGAGGCTGGATGTTATACACTGTGGTAATGGTAGACTGCATGGCTAGAGGCGGGACATTATACACTGTGGTAATAGTAGACTGCATGGCTAGAGGCTGGATGTTATACACTGTGGTAATGGTAGACTGCATGGCTAGAGGCTGGATGTTATACACTGTGGTAATGGTAGACTGCATGGCTAGAGGCTGGATGTCATACACTGTGGTAATGGTAGACTGCATGGCTAGAGGCTGGAAGTTATACACTGTGGTAATGGTAGACTGCATGGTTAGAGGCTGGATGTTATACACTGTGGTAATGGTAGACTGCATGGCTAGAGGCTGGATGTTATACACTGTGGTAATAGTAGACTGCATGTCTAGAGGCTGGATGTTCTATACTGTGGTAATGGTAGACTGCATGGCTAGAGGCTGGATGTTATACACTGTGGTAATGGTAGACTGCATGGCTAGAGGCTGGATGTTATACACTGTGGTAATGGTAGACTGCATGGCTAGAGGCTGGATGTTATACACTGTGGTAATGGTAGACTGCATGGCTAGAGGCTGGATGTTATACACTGTGGTAATGGTAGACTGCATTGCTAGAGGCTGGATGTTATACACTGTGGTAATGGTAGACTGCATGGCTAGAGGCTGGATGTTATACACCTGTGGTAATGGTAGACTGCATGGCTAGAGGCTGGATGTTATACACTGTGGTAATGGTAGACTGCATGGCTAGAGGCTGGATGTTATACACTGTGGTAATGGTAGACTGCATGGCTAGAGGCTGGATGTTATACACTGTGGTAATGGTAGACTGCATGGCTAGAGGCTGGATGTTATACACTGTGGTATTGGTAGACTGCATGGCTAGAGGCTGGAAGTTATACACCTGTGGTAATAGTAGACTGCATGGTTAGAGGCTGGATGTTATACACTGTGGTAATGGTAGACTGCATGGCTAGAGGCTGGATGTTATACACTGTGGTAATGGTAGACTGCATGACTAGAGGCTGGATGTTATACACTGGTAATGGTAGACTGCAGGGCTAGAGGCTGGATGTTATAAGCTGTGGTAATGGTAGACTGCATGGCTAGAGGCAGTATGTTATACACTGTGGTAATGGTAGACTGCATGGCTAGAGGCTGGATGTTATACACTGTGGTAATGGTAGACTGCATGGCTAGAGTGCTGGATGTTATACACTTTGGTAATGGTAGACTGCATGGCTAGAGGCTGGATGTTATACACTGTGGTAATGGTAGACTGCATGGCTAGAGGCTGGATGTTATACACTGTGGTAATGGTAGACTGCATGGCTAGAGGCTGGATGTTATACACTGTGGTAATGGTAGACTGCATGGCTAGATGCTGGATGTTATACACTGTGGTAATGGTAGACTGCATGGCTAGAGGCTGGATGTTATACAATGTGGTAATGGTAGACTGCATGGCTAGAGGCTGGATGTTATACACCGTGGTAATGGTAGACTGCATGGCTAGAGGCTGGATGTTATACACTGTGGTAATGGTAGACTGCATGGCTAGAGGCTGGATGTTATACACTGTGGTAATGGTAGACTGCATGGCTAGAGGCTGGATGTTATACACTGTGGTAATGGTAGACTGCATGGCTAGAGGCTGGATGTTATACACTGTGGTAATGGTAGACTGCACGGCTAGAGGCTGGATGTTATACACTGTGGTAATGGTAGACTGCATGGCTAGAGGCTGGATGTTATACACTGTGGTAATGGTAGACTGCATGGCTGGAGGCTGGATGTTATACACTGTGGTAATGGTAGACTGCATGGTTAGAGACTAGATGTTATACACTGTGGTAATGGTAGACTGCATGGCTAGAGGCTGGATGTTATACACTGTGGTATTGGTAGACTGCATGGCTAGAGGCTGGATGTTATACACTGTGGTAATGGTAGACTGCATGGCTGGAGGCTGGATGTTATACACTGTGGTAATGGTAGACTGCATGGCTAGAGGCTGGATGTTATACACTGTGGTAATGGTAGACTGCATGGCTGGAGGCTGGATGTTATAAACTGTGGTAATGGTAGACTGCATGGCTAGAGGCTGGATGTTATACACTGTGGTAATGGTAGACTGCATGGCTAGAGGCTGGATGTTATACACTGTGGTAATGGTAGACTGCATGGCTAGAGGCTGGATGTTATACACTGTGTGGTAATGGTAGACTGCATGGCTAGAGGCTGGAAGTTATACACCTGTGGTAATGGTAGACTGCACGGCTAGAGGCTGGATGTTATACACTGTGGTAATGGTAGACTGCATGGCTAGAGGCTGGATGTTATATACTGTGGTAATGGTAGACTGCATGGCTGGAGGCTGGATGTTATACACTGTGGTAATGGTAGACTGCATGGCTAGAGGCTGGATGTTATACACTGTGGTAATGGTAGACTGCATGGCTGGAGGCTGGATGTTATAAACTGTGGTAATGGTAGACTGCATGGCTAGAGGCCGGATGTTATACACTGTGGTAATGGTAGACTGCATGGCTAGAGGCTGGATGTTATACACTGTGGTAATGGTAGACTGCATGACTAGAGGCTGGATTTTATATACTGTGGTAATGGTAGACTGCATGGCTAGAGGCTGGAAGTTATACACCTGTGGTAATGGTAGACTGCACGGCTAGAGGCTGGATGTTATACACTGTGGTAATGGTAGACTGCATGGCTAGAGGCTGGATGTTACACACCTGTGGTAATGGTAGACTGCATGGCTAGAGGCTGGATGTTATACACTGTGGTAATGGTAGACTGCATGGCTAGAGGCTGGATGTTATACACTGTGGTAATGGTAGACTGCATGGCTAGAGACTGGATGTTATACACTGTGGTAATGGTAGACTGCATGGCTGGAGGCTGGAAGTTATACACCTGTGGTAATGGTAGACTGCATGGCTAGAGGCTGGATGTTATATACTGTGGTAATGGTAGACTGCACGGCTAGAGGATGGATGTTATACACTGTGGTAATGTTAGACTGCATGGCTAGAGGCTGGATGTTATACACTGTGGTAATGGTTGACTGCATGGCTAGAGGCTGGATGTTATACACTGTGGTAATGGTAGACTGCATGGCTAGAGGCTGGATGTTATACACTGTGGTAATGGTAGACTGCATGGCTAGAGGCTGGATGTTATACACCTGTGGTAATGGTAGACTGCATAGCTAGAGGCTGGATGTTATACACTGTGGTAATGTTAGACTGCATGGCTAGAAGCTGGATGTTATACACTGTGGTAATGGTAGACTGCATGGCTAGAGGCTGGATGTTACACACCTGTGGTAATGGTAGACTGCATGGCTAGAGGCTGGATGTTATACACTGTGGTAATGGTAGACTGCATGGCTAGAGGCGGGATGTTATACACTGTGGTAATGGTAGACTGCATGGCTAGAGGCTGGATGTTATACACTGTGGTAATGGTAGACTGCATGGCTAGAGGCTGGATGTTATACACTGTGGTAATGGTAGACTGCATGGCTAGAGGCTGGATGTTATACACTGTGGTAATGGTAGACTGCATGGCTAGAGGCTGGATGTTATACACTGTGGTAATGGTAGACTGCATGGCTAGATGCTGGATGTTATACACTGTGGTAATGGTAGACTGCATGGCTAGAGGCTAGATGTTATACACTGTGGTAATGGTAGACTGCATGGCTAGAGGCTGGATGTTATACACTGTGGTAATGGTAGACTGTATGGCTAGAGGCTGGATGTTTTACACTGTGGTAATGGTAGACTGCATGGCTAGAGGCTGGATGTTATACACTGTGGTAATGGTAGACTGCATGGCTAGAGGCTGGATGTTATACACTGTGGTAATGGCAGACTGCATGGCTAGAGGCTGGATGTTATACACTGTGGTAATGGTAGACTGCATGGCTAGAGGCTGGATGTTATACACTGTGGTAATTGTAGACTGCATGGTTAGAAGCTGGATGTTATACACTGTGGTAATGGTAGACTGCATGGCTAGAGGCTGGATGTTATATACTGTGGTAATGGCAGACTGCACGGCTAGATGCTGGATGTTATACACTGTGGTAATGGTAGACTGCATGGCTAGAGGCTGGATGTTATACACTGTGGTAATGGTAGACTGCATGGCTAGAGGCTGGATGTTATACACTGTGGTAATGGTAGACTGCATGGTTAGAGGCTGGATGTTATACACTGTGGTAATGGTAGACTGCATGGCTAGAGGCTGGATGTTATACACTGTGGTAATGGTAGACTGTATGGCTATAGGCTGGATGTTATACACTGTGGTAATGGTAGACTGCATGGCTAGAGGCTGGATGTTATACACTGTGGTAATGGTAGACTGCATGGCTAGAGGCTGGATGTTATACACTGTGGTAATGGTAGACTGCATGGCTAGAGGCTGGATGTTATATACTGTGGTAATGGCAGACTGCACGGCTAGAGGCTGGATGTTATACACTGTGGTAATGGTAGACTGCATGGCTAGAGGCTGGATGTTATACACTGTGGTAATGGCAGACTGCATGGCTAGAGGCTGGATGTTATACACTGTGGTAATGGTAGACTGCATGGCTAGAGGCTGGATGTTATACACTGTGGTAATGGCATACTGCATGGCTAGAGGCTGGATGTTATACACTGTGGTAATGGCAGACTGCATGGCTAGAGGCTGGATGTTATACACTGTGGTAATGGCAGACTGCATGCCTAGAGGCTGGATGTTATGCACCTGTGGTAATGGTAGACTGCATGGCTAGAGGCTGGATGTTATACACTGTGGTAATGCTAGACTGCATGGCTAGAGGCTGGATGTTATACACTGTGGTAATGGTACACTGCATGGCTAGAGGCTGGATGTTATACACTGTGGTAATGGTAGCACTGCATGGCTAGAGGCTGGATGTTATACTACTGTGGTAATGGTAGACTGCATGGCTAGAGGCTGGATGTTATACACTGTGGTAATGGTAGACTGCATGGCTAGAGGCTGGATGTTATACACTGTGGTAATGGTAGACTGCATGGCTAGAGGCTGGATGTTATACACTTTGGTAATGGTAGACTGCATGGCTAGAGGCTGGATGTTATATACTGTGGTAATGGTAGACTGCATGGCTGGAGGCTGGATGTTATACACTGTGGTAATGGTAGACTGCATGGCTAGAGGCTGGATGTTATACACTGGGTTAATGGTAGACTGCATGGCTAGAGGCTGGATGTTATACACTGTGGTAATGGTAGACTGCATGGCTAGAGGCTGGATGTTATACACTGTGGTAATGGTAGACTGCATGGCTAGAGGCTGGATGTTATACACTGTGGTAATGGTAGACTGCATGGCTAGAGGCTGGAAGTTATACACTGTGGTAATGGTAGACTGCATGGCTAGAGGCTGGATGTTATACACTGTGGTAATGGTAGACTGCATGGCTAGAGGCTGGCTGTTATACACTGTGGTAATGGTAGACTGCATGGCTAGAGGCTGGAAGTTATACACCTGTGGTAATGGTAGACTGCATGGCTAGAGGCTGGATGTTATACACTGTGGTAATGGTAGACTGCATGGCTAGAGGCTGGATGTTATACACTGTGGTAATGGTAGACTGCATGGCTAGAGGCTGGATGTTATACACTGTGGTAATGGTAGACTGCATGGCTATAGGCTGGATGTTATACACTGTGGTAATGGTAGACTGCATGGCTAGAGGCTGGATGTTATACACTGTGGTAATGGTAGACTGCATGGCTAGAGGCTGGATGTTATACACTGTGGTAATGGTAGACTGCATGGCTAGAGGCTGGATGTTATACACTGTGGTAATGGCAGACTGCATGGCTAGAGGCTGGATGTTATACACTGTGGTAATGGTAGACTGCATGGCTAGAGGCTGGATGTTATACACTGTGGTAATGGTAGACTGCATGACTAGAGGCTGGATGTTATACACTGTGGTAATGGTAGACTGCATGACTAGAGGCTGGATGTTATCCTCTGTGGTAATGGCAGACGGCATGGCTAGAGGCTGGATGTTATACACTGTAGTAATGGTAGACTGCATGGCTAGAGGCTGGATGTTATACACTGTGGTAATGGTAGACTGCATGGCTAGAGGCTGGATGTTCTATACTGTGGTAATGGTAGACTGCATGGCTAGAGGCTGGATGTTATACACTGTGGTAATGGTAGACTGCATGGCTAGAGGCTGGATGTTATACACTGTGGTAATGGTAGACTGCATGGCTAGAGGCTGGATGTTATACACCTGTGGTAATGGTAGACTGCATGGCTAGAGGCTGGATGTTATACACTGTGGTAATGGTAGACTGCATGGCTAGAGGCTGGATGTTATACACTGTGGTAATGGTAGACTGCATGGCTAGAGGCTGGATGATATACACTGTGGTAATGGTAGACTGCATGGCTAGAGGCTGGATGTTATACACTGTGGTAATGGTAGACTGCATGGTTAGAGGCTGGATGTTATACACTGTGGTAATGGTAGACTGCATGGCTAGAGGCTGGATGTTATACACTGTGGTAATGGCAGACTGCATGGCTAGAGGCTGGATGTTATACACTGTGGTAATGGTAGACTGCATGGCTAGAGGCTGGATGTTATACACTGTGGTAATGGTAGACTGCATGACTAGAGGCTGGATGTTATACACTGTGGTAATGGTAGACTGCATGGTTAGAGGCTGGATGTTATACACTGTGGTATTGGTAGACTGCATGGCTAGAGGCTGGATGTTATACACTGTGGTAATGGTAGACTGCATGGCTAGAGGCTGGATGTTATACACTGAGATAATGGTAGACTGCATGGTTAGAGGCTGGATGTTATACACTGTGGTAATGGTAGACTGCATGGCTAGAGGCTGGATGTTATAAACTGTGGTAATGGTAGACTGCATGGTTAGAGACTGGATGTTATACACTGTGGTAATGGTAGACTGCATGGCTAGAGGATGGATGTTACACACCTGTGGTAATGGTAGACTGCATGGCTAGAGGCTGGATGTTATACACCTGTGGTAATGGTAGACTGCATGGCTAGAGGCTGGATGTTATACAGCTCTGGTAATGGTAGACTGCATGGCTAGAGGCTGGATGTTATACACTGTGGTAATGGCAGACTGCATGGCTAGAGGCTGGATGTTATACACTGTGGTAATGGTAGACTGCATGACTAGAGGCTGGATGTTATACACTGTGGTAATGGTAGACTGCATGGTTAGAGGCTGGGTGTTATACATTCTGGTAATGGGTTCCCATAGTGACCTCCATATTAAGCAAAAATCTCACAGACATCAGTGCGGTCATTCATTCTCTGACCAACAGGTGGCGATTACTGCCCTTATTTAACCTCTTTCCGACCGCCTCACACAGGATTGCGTCCTGCGGGCGGTCGGTTCATTCCTCCTTGACGCGCTCCTGAGCCCGGTGGAACGCAAATGGAACGCACCGCCGGGCTCAGGACAAGTTCGTCACCAGCCTGCCAGCCAATGATCAGCGCTGGCAGGCTGGTGATTTTCAAAATCGCCTATGAAAACAGGTGATATAAGTTTTATTTATAAATATATGGCTTTTATAAGGGATCTGTGCCCTCTCCTGGGTCCTTTTCATCGGTTGGACCCAGCACAGAGCACAGATCCCAAGTAAGTGCACCAATCACTACATATCAGGCCCTGATCACCCCCTTGATCACCTATAATTAACCCCTTGATCACCTGTCAATACATAGTGAAAGGGAAAAAAGTGATCAGTGTCACTTTTGTGAACTGTCACTTTTTTTTTTTCACCAGTATTGACTGTTAGGTTTAGGTTAGTTTAGGTCCCTTTGGTAGGTAGTTAGCGTTAGCGCCCAGCCCACCGCACCGCAGTCACTGGTTCGCTGATTAGCGTAGCACTAATCAGCATTTGTACTTTTATAGTATCTGTAAGTGATCAGAACTGATCACGGTCAGATCTATATTAGTATTACTGTCACTTTAGTTCGCCCTCCACCCCAAACGCAGTGTTTGCCCGATCAGGCCTGATCGGTCGCCCACACCTGCGTTCACCCACGCCCGCCCCGCCGCAGTGACAAAAAATTTTTTTTTTTTGTATCACTGCACAATCACTTCACAAGCGTTGCGGCGATAAAAAAATCAGTTTTGATCTTTTTTTATCAATCGCAGCGGCTTCTGTACTTCGCTACCCTCTCAATTGTAAGACAGGCTTGCTTTTTTTCTTGGGTAGTCTCAGGGAATACCCCCTAAATTTAGACGGCCAAATGTCAAACATGGGGTATTCCTCTGAAGAGGCCTACAGGATTCTGACCCAGTTGGATGAGGAGTGGGAACCCTCATCTGACGAATCTAGCGGGTCAGAATACGAACCTGTAGAAAGCAGTGGCAGTCTGACCCAAAGTTCTGACGAGGAGGTGGAGGTCCCTGATAGAAGCAGGCGTACCCGGCCCCGTGTTGCTAGACCGCAGGTTGCGCAGGATCCGCTTCAAGGGCAGCAGAGTGGGGCTGGCGCTGCCGGATTACGTGGTGAGGCATACACCAGCAGCGCAGCCCGTCCTGGACCTTCTACCAGCACTGCCGTACAACATGGTGAAGTGGCGAGCACCAGAAGGGCAGTTGAAGCTGGTACGGTGGCACGTGCAGTAGTTCCCCGTCGCAGCCACCGCACAGACAGGCCCGTAGAGCCCCTAGAGTCCCTGAGGTGCTGGCAAATCCTGATTGGCAGCCCCCAACTTCAGCCGCACCAGTAGTTCCCCTTTCACCGCCCAGTCAGGAGTTCGGGTGGAAACAGCTCAGATAGGATCGGCGCTGGGGTTTTTGAGCTGTTTTTCACTGCGGAGCTCTATGACCTAGTCGTGGCAGAAACAAATCGGTATGCCACTCAATTTATCGCCGACAACCCGGGAAGCTTCTATGCCCAGCCTTTCCGGTGGAAACCAGTCCAAGTTTCCGAATTTAGAACTTTTCTGGGCCTTCTCCTCAGCATGGGCATTACAAAAAACATGAATTGCGGTCATATTGGTTCCACGAACCCAATTCATCACATGCCCGTGTACTCTGCTGCCATGTCCAGGACACGTTTGAGACCATCCTGCGTTTCCTGCACTTTAGCGACAACACCACCTCCCGTCCCAGAGGCCACCCAGCTTTTGACCGGCTCCACAAAATTCGGCCCCTCATAGACCATTTCAACCTGAAATTTGCAGATTTGTATACCCCTGCACAAAACATCTGCGTAGACGAGTCCCTGATACATTTTACCGGGCGCCTTGGCTTCAAGCAGTACATCCCAAGCAAGCGCGCCCGGTATGGGGTCAAATTGTATAAGCTCTGTGAAAGGGCCACAGGCTATACGCACAAATTTCGGATCTATGAGGGAAAAGATCAGACCCTGGAGCCGGTCGGTTGCCCTGACTACCTAGGGAGCAGTGGGAAGATAGTCTGGGACTTGGTGTCACCCTTATTCGGCAAGGGTACCATCTTTACGTGGACAACTTTTACACAAGTGTGGCCCTCTTCAGGCATTTGCTCCTAGAACAGATTGGCTGCTGCGGCACCGCGCGACCTAGTCGCCGGGGCTACCCCCAACGGCTTCTTACCACCCGACTTGCAAGGGGGCAGAGGGCTGCACTGTGTAACGACGAACTGCTCGCGGTGAAATGGAGACAAGCGTGACGTTTACATGCTCTCCTCCATTCACGCAGACACGACAGTCCAAATTGAACGGGCAACCAGTGTCGTTGAAAAGCCCCTCTCGGTCCACGACTATAACCTCCACATGGGAGGGGTGGACTTCAACGACCAGATGTTGGCCCCGTATTTAATTTCCCGACGCACCAGACGCTGGTATAAGAAGGTGTCTGTATATTTGATTCAATTGGCTGCCTATAATAGTTAGGTTCTCTACAGTAAGGCTGGGAGAACAGGATCCTTCCTCAAATTTCAGGAAGAGATCATTTCGGAACTCCTGTATCCAGGAGGTTCCGTGGCCCCATCCACCAGTGTAGTGAGCCGTCTACACGAGCGGCACTTCCCCAGTGCCGTTCCTGGTACCTCAACCCAACCGCCACCCCGAAAAAGATGTCGTGTCTGTAGCAGGAGTGGAATAAGGCGTGACACCCGCTATTTCTGTCCTGACTGTCCTGACCACCCTGCCCTATGCCTAGGGAGTGTTTCCGGAAGTACCACACTCAGGTACACTTAGGGACGTAGGGACCGCAGGACACAGGTAGTTTTACAATCAGGCTCAAGGGTCTCTCAGGATACTAGGTTTTGAGAGACCCTAACACATAGGGACGGTGCTGCTGTGCTGCTGCAGAAGTGTGAAACGGTAGAAACCTCTCCTTTCACTTGGGATAACGCGTATAATGTACTTCGCACCATCTCTGTGTGATTTACACTTTACACATTGTCCCATGGGAAAGGAGAGGTTTCTGCTAGGAAAATAAAGCGTGAAATGGTTAAAAAAGAAAAAAAATTAAACAGGTAGCAAGAAAAAAAATCTTGAGTTAGTTCAGGTTTTAAAAGTTCATTTTTTTTTCATGTTTAGGTTTTATTCATGTTTTATAAAGTTTGCAACGTTCAAGTCATGTGCCTGTTGCCTGTTTTTCTTTTTTTTTTTTTTCCCTAACCACCCTTTATTTTCCAGGTAGATCAACGGACCAACCGATGAAAACGCCGCAGCACTGATGTGAATTCTGAGAGAAGCATTGCGCTGCTGTCAGAAGACACGTGAAGTCGGTGTATGCGGCGCTGCAGGACGAGATTTCTCCTCCGCAGGACAGGTACGTTTGCCCTGGCATGTGAGCTGAGGAGAGGTGTTGGAGTTCATATGCTTTGGCAAACACTTTGTATCAAAAAATCTGGCAAAGATGTCTTCCTCCACACCGATGGATTGATCGATGTGAATGGAGAAATCACGTTTGCCAGGACATAGGAGCTGAGTGGGTATGGATGTTTGGGCGGAGCCCCTATGTCCTGGCAATCACCAGGCCCCTCTATTTTTTTTGCATATTTTTTGGCAGAGATTTTTTCATCCACATCGATCGATGCGAATGAGGAAATCTGTGCCGTTCATTTTTCTTTCAGCCCAGAGGCTGAACGGAAAAAATCTCATTACCCGTCTGCTCCATATCAGGAGAATCGCAGAAACTCCTAATGCTGGCCATACGTGTAATGATTGCGGAGACCCTCAAATGCCAGGGCAGTACAAACACCCCACATGTGACCCCATTTTGGAAAGAAGACACCCCAAGGTATTCGCTGAGGGGCATATTGAGTCCATGAAAGATTGAATTTTTTGTCACAAGTTAGCGGAAAGGGAGACTTTGTGTGAAAAAACAAAAAAAATCAAATTCCGCTAACTTGTGCCAAAAAAAAAAATCTTGTATGAACTCACCATGCCCCTCACAGAATACCTTGGGGTGTCTTCTTTCTAAAATGGGGTCACATGTGGGGTATTTATACTGCCCTGGCATTTTAGGGGCCCTAAAGCGTGAGAAGAAAAATGCGTAAAAATGCCCTCTCAAAAGGTACTCATTGGAATTTGGGCCCCTTTGCGCATCTTGGCTGCAAAAAAGTGTCACTCATGTGGTATCGCCGTACTCAGGAGAAGTAGGGCAATGTGTTTTGGGGTGTATTTTTACATATACCCATACTGGATGAGAGAAATATCTCTGTAAATTGACAACTTTGTATAAAAAAAATGGAAAAAGTTGTCATTTACAGAGATATTTTTCACACCCAGTATGCGTATATGTAAAAATACACCCCAAAACACATTGCCCTACTTCTGCCGAGTACGGTGATACCACATGAGTGGCACTTTTTGCAGCCAAGATGCTAAAGGACCCTAAAACCAATGAGTACCTTTAAGATTTCACAGGACATTTCTACTCATTTGGATTCCAAACCGCTTCTCACGCTTTAGGGGCCCCTAAAATGCCAGGGCAGTAAAAATACCCCACAAGTGACCCCATTTTAGAAAGTAGACACCCCAAGGTGTTCTGTGAGGGGCATAGTGAGTCCATGTAAAATTTTATTTTTGTCACAAGTTAGTGGAATATGAGACTTTGTAAGAAAAAAAGAAAAAAAAAAACATTTCCGCTAACTTGTGACAAAAATAAAAACTTCCATGAATTCACTATGCCCATCAGCGAATACCTTAGGGTGTCTACTTTCCAGAATGGGGTCACTTGTGGGGTATTTTTATTGTCCCGGCATTTTAGGGGCCCCTAAAGCATGAGAAGGGGTTTGGAATCCAAATGCGTAAAATTGCCCAGTGAAATCCTAAAGGTACTCATTGGTTTTAGGGCCCCTTTGCGCATCTTGGCTGCAAAAAGTGTCACTTATGTGGTATCGCCGTACTCAGGAGAAGTAGGGCAATGACTTTTGGGGTGTATTTTTATATATACCCATACTTTGTGTGATAAATACCGCTGTAAACGACAACTTTTAAAAAAATTTATACAAAGTTGTCAATTTACAGTGATATTTCTCTCACCCAGCATGGGTATATGTAAAAATACACCCCAAAACACATCGCCCTACTTCTCCTGAGTACAGCGATACCACATGTGTGCCACTTTTTGCAGCCAAGATGCGCAAAGGCCCAAATTCCAATGAGTACCTTTAGGATTTCACAGGGCATTTTTACGCATTTGTATTCTCACGCTTTAGGGGCCCCTAAAATGCCAGGGCAGTAAAAATACCCCACAAGTGACCCCATTTCGGAAAGTAGACACCCTAAGGTATTCGCTGATGGGCATAGTGAGTTCATGGAAGTTTTATTTTTGTCACAAGTTTGCGGAAAATGAAATTTTTGAAAAAACAAACAAAAAACATTTCCGCTAACTTGTGACAAAAATAAAAACTTCCATGAACTCACTATGCCCCTCAGTGAATACCTTAGGGTGTCTACTTTCGGAAATGGGGTCATTTATGGGGTATTTCTACTGTCTGGGCATTGTAGTACGTCAGGAAACAGGACAGGTGCTCAGAAAGTCAAAGTGCGGAAATTCACTTTTTGCACCATAGTTTGTAAACGCTATAACTTTTACCCAAACCAATAAATATACACTTATTGCATTTTTTTTTATCAAAGACATGTAGAACAATAAATTTTGAGAAAAATTATATAGAAATGTAGTTTTATTTGACAAATTTTCAAACAGAAAGTGAAAAATGTCATTTTTTGCTAAAATTTCGGTAATTTTTGATTAATAGCAAAAAAGTAAAAATGTCAGCAAGAATGAAATAGCACCAAATGAAAGCTCTATTAGTGAGAAGAAAAGGAGGTAAAATTCATTTGGGTGGTAAGTTGTATGGCTGAGCAATAAACGGTGAAAGTAGTGTAGTGCAGAATTGTAAAAGTGGCCTGGTCATTAAGGGGTTTAAGCTAGGGGGCTTAAGTGGTTAAGGATGGCAGGCAGCGAATGTTGTACCTGCTGGTTACAGGGTATTTCTCTCTGAAATTCTGAGTTGCCGGGCATTTTCATGAGTGTATATGATAGCTGATCATATTATAGTCACAATGGTCTCTCATTGTCTTTAAGAGGCTGAATCAACCAGAGTTTTGCTACACGGCTGGAACAGGCCGAGATGAGGTCCTGCCGAGTTCAGTCTGTGTAAAGTCTATACTGAATACAGAGAACATTGTATTCTAAAAGTTATTTCTACAGATGTGGTCTTATCTGTAGGGAGTGCACTGGATTCTCCAGACATGTCCGTCTGAAGAGAACAAGGCCCATTCATATCATTATGGTCCATAGATCCACAGTGTGAGAAACACTCAGACGCCTCGAGGTCTGTCTTTAGTTATTTCAAAATGTCCACGTTAATCCTTATGTCTGATCTACGACGACGAGGGTCAAATGTATATAATAGAAGAGTGCCATAGTTAACTTTTTATAGTATGGTGCTAATAGCTTACACAACAGTGCCATCCGGAGACAGATGGATATCATTACGCCATCCTCCATAGGTGCATTATGGGTAAATATGATCTCATAGGATCATTACCACATGAGCGTGTGATGGGAAGATCTTAATCCAGGAGGATGTGACATGAGATTAGTGATGAGCGGCATGCGCAATATTCGAATTCGCGATATTTTGTGAATATTTGGGTGAATATTCGCCATATATTTGAAAATTAGTCAATTTGTAATCTCCAGTCATTATTTTCTGATTTTAAAAGTTTGCATACATTTGCATAAAAATTGCATAAACTGGCATTTAAGATA